>CATIWR010028057.1:0-31865 GCA_949677035.1 Omphalea diandra
AAATCTCTATCAAAATAAAACTATATTTTTTATTTATTTAAATATATAATAGAAATATATATATATATATATATATATATATATATATATATATATATATATATATATATATATATCAATTTTCATGTATTGCCCTGAAAATATCTATTTTCCTTTTTTCATTCGAAAATAATGTTTTAATTGGGATTCTTTAAATTAAATGTTCACACTTTTGTTAACTTTAATATTAAACGAGTTTATTGATACTTAAAGTTCTGTTAATCTTAATTAAGTATATTAAGTACTTTATTATCATTTTATTTTCTCAAAATGTAGATGAGACTAAATTAAAAATATATAGAGTTTTAATTACATATTGTTCATATATATTTCAAAGTCATTATTAATATAGGATTGTCAATTTTTTAAATTTATAGTTAAACAAGTTAATTTATGCACAAAATATTTAAATACTAAATAAATATTTATGAAAATTTAAGATATTCAACAAATTAATATTATCATTTTATTTTCTTCAAATTTAGATATATTATATTATATTATAAAAATAGAAAAATTTATGTCATAATCATTTATATATATATTGTTCATATATGTGCCGAAAATAATTTATGAAAACTTAAGATATTTACCAAAATCAATAATAGTAAAACTATTTAGAACATATTGTGATAAAATATAAAGATAAAAAGTTTCAATAAGAAGTTAATCTTGGAGTAAAGTTGGTCTTAATTAGAATAAAGCTTTAGAAAGCATTTAATCATATATACTAATTGTTTCACTAATTACCATTAAAGGTCCTTAAAATATGACATTTGACAACTAACCTTGTGCAGGCAACTTGACATTAATTATATAGATAAAGTACCAATTAAAGAAGAGATTAAAGAAATTATCATAGTAAAATAAAGAAAAAGAAAAGAAGGAAAGTGGATATAATGGTTTATTTTAGAAATAGGCATAAAAGAAGATAAAAGATTATCATGAAGAAAAAATCAAAAAAATATAAAAGAGAAATAAAAGAAGAAAAAATTAAAAAAAAGGTTTGCGAAAATCTAAAAAATATTATATAATTTGCATTAAAAATATAAAATTATTAAATTGGTATTAATTTTAATTAAATTCTTTTATCTTATAATCTCATGTTCTCACAAATATTTAGTTAAATAACTATATGTTTTTTCAAAATTTAGAAGAAATTATATAATGTTAATAAAAATAACCTTGTTTGAAAAGTTAAATTCGATTACGACAGCTCATCATATAGATGGGAGACTAGTTAGAATATATTTAAAAATAATTACACTCTTTATGATTATCTGATATAATAATAATATAATAATTTATTATCAAATAATTTATATCTATTAAATATAAGTAGTAAAATATTAATTATTAATATAAGCTATCAGTAGTAATTAAATTAAAAATATTTTAAATAATTTTTAATCTATTTATTTATGAGACGAGTTTTAATTTTAGGTTCAAGTTTAAACCATTTATGAACAAAATTGAATATAAATAAAAATTAAAGTCCATAATTATTTTATTTTAACAACATAAGCCTTATTTTATCACTATAAAATAAAAATTTTATTGATGAATCAATAATGATAATTCACAACCTATTTTTACTTTATTAAAAAGAAACTAACCATAGAATTGTCCTCAATAAAAATACCTTGGGAAAGTAAACAACGAAAACGGAAATGAGTGTATTTGGAGGAGACAGTTGGGGAAGAGAAGCAGAAAACAGGAAGAGAAGAGTGGATGATGTTATGATTGAAAGCTTTGATGGGTCTTCCTATAAGAAGCTGTCCAATGGCAAATATGCATGTGTTGTCTGCCCTCACAATCCCATCTTGGATTCCCTTCTTATGCTCTCTGTAAGCACATAATCTTGCCCTTTTAATTTCAATCTGTTTTCTTATTCCAGCTGTTTGGATCTTTCACACTTAGCTTACCATTAGAAACCCAGATGGGATTTTGGTTGAATTTTGCTGAGAGACTTTAAACTTGAAATTTCGTTTCGTTCTGCGGAATGAAATAAAATGGAATTTAATACTCGTTGTGTATAATTCTCTATTCAAGATATTAAATAACTATTATTTGTTATAACTTATAACTGTTGCACATTTAAAATTTAAACGAAAAGGTTCAGATTTTGCAATTGTTATTCCTCGGAATAATTATTCTGCACTTGAGAGATGTGAATTCAAGCTAAGAAAAGAGTGAAGCTTTTATGGTTTAGACTAGATTGAAGGACAATGACTCTGCAATTGGACCAGAATCTGAAACTTTCTCATGTTACGTAAATTGTCTAGAAAAGGGGTTCTTGAGGGTCCATGAGAAAGTTAATAGATACTGCGTTAGTCGGCAATTGTGTGTCAGTGATCAAGTTTTCGTTGTTCTAGTTGACCAGTTAGGCTTTTCTGTTTGGATTAGGCTTTTCTGTTTGGATGTGACTGTTTTTTCATATAAAATTAGGTTTTGGATATGACAATGTTATTTCTGTAGATGCATAGCAAGGGATCGCGGCATCTTGCTGCAGAATCCTGGCTGAGGGAAAGAGAATCGATTAGAAAAGATGAGATGCAGAAGAGATTAGCATTATCAGACTGTTCTGTTAGCTCAATTGATGCTGGCCATTCCCCTAGTATGAACAAGAAAGTAAGGTTAGGTAGAAAACCATTAATTGAACAGACTAGGAAGGCTGCCTCTGAGGCACTTTGCAGTAAAACGTCCCAGCACAATCCCGGAAACCAAAGTAGTGATGTGAAATTGAGCAAAGGAGAAGTTTCAACATCTATGTCATATCCTTCTATCAAAGCATCTGATGGGTCATTCATACAACAGCAGTTGGATTTCCGGCAGTTTGGGGAACGAGAACTCAAGTTTATAGAAGCAGGTTGGAAGCGTGATTGTCATGGAAAATGGTTCAAGGATGAAAACGTAAGTTTCTTTTGCTGATTCGTTGCTCAATGTTAGCATAACTATTGCTGCAGTTTTTAGTTGCCACTTCTGTATTGGGGCTTTTACCATAGTCAAGAATTAGCTAAACGATTCTTTTGAAGAAAGATATCAGCAATGTCACACACTTCAAATGGAAGAAACCTTCTTCCTCTTAAATGTTAGTGTATCTAATGCAACTATTTATGCATATATTGTTTTGCAGGTTGAATTTGATTCTGATGAAGATGATCCAAATGTATGTCTTGGTTAAAACATTTGAACAACGATTGTGGTAATCCAGTGCATGCGTAGTGACTTTTTTCTCGGTTTTTTCCAAGAGCCATATGTAGTGCAATCTTTCTTGTGTGCTGATGTTATTGGGGAACTGGAGATGTATGGATGGCTTGATCTGCATTTACGATGAAGCAATGATGTATTTACGGATGAATTGATGTGAACCTTAGATGCTCAACTGGCAACTTTATAATTTCTAACCGGAGTAGGATTCACAGCTTAACTGTTGATGTGCATTAGTATATCAGAATTACCATTCCTAGTGATGGCAGTGTAGTGATTTTAATTCATTTCCGTTTTTCCTTTAAAAAATGTGTGAGAAAAAGAAAAAAGATTCAAGTTTTCGACGCTTTTTACTGTTCCAAAAAAAAAGAAAGGTAAGCTATATTGCAAATTGCATTTTGAGCTCAATCTGTATGAGAGAATCTATATCACATGTTGAAGTTGGATATTTTAAAGTTCAAAAAAAATTTTGCATTTTCAGCTTCTTATCTGGAAATGAGCACTATTGGGCGTAGATTCGGATGAGATTATTCACACTAATTAGAGGTCCAGTTAGTGCAAGCAAGCACTAATTCAGCATTACCGAGATGATGATACATATTCAAACTAGAAAGGACCGATTCTGGCATGGAAGATGGTTCAAGGATGAATTTAACTGCGTAGTGTTAAAGTAATATTATCTAAGAGTAGAATGCAATTTTTTCTCTATATATATGTATCTTAAAAAAGATTATCTAAGTTTAATGGTACACTGTAATAATTTTATTTTTTTAATTTTAATTTGGTAAGAAAACAAGGTGGAATTATGGGAATAATTTTTTTAAAAAAATCTGACCTTATATTGATAAAAGAGTTTTATTATCATTCTTGAAGATCTATCAATATGTAATTGCGACGGATGTAAACAACCTACAGCAACAAATAGCTTTGAATATTATGTCTTTCTTAATGGTGCATTGCAGAAAATTTCATACGGTTGTGAAACATCCACATAGCTTTGCTGACTCTATGGTTGGTTGCCTGTTCCAAGAATTTTAATTAACCTCCCAATTAAACAAAAATGCAGATCCAGTCATAAAATTTGCGTGGCAAATATTTCTGACGACTTCTTTCAAAATTGGACTGGACAAACTAGAAATGGAATTAAGGATGAGTCTAGTTAATTTTGATTCAAGTTTTAAACTAATTGTTTATTATATATGTTTTTTCTTTTAAAATAACTAAAAAAACATTTCCAGTGTTAAAAAAATTACTAGAAAAAGTAATTAAAATTATATATATCTATCAAATTGAATTAATTGAATTGACCAAACTAAAGCGGAAAACGAATTGAATCAGGATCATGTCAATTCTAAGTAATTCTTTTTTTAATAGGTTTGTATTGGGTAATTTTTGATTGACAGTAAGTTAATTCGGATTATCAAATCAAAATGTAAAAAGCATTTTAGGTAATTTTTGAGCCATCTTTGAATTTCTGATCAAATTATTTATAATTTTGATTTTTAAATAAAAAATATCACTTAATTTTTTAAAAATTAAAATTTTAAATATTTTATATTAATTTTTATTTTATATGTTTACTTTTAAATAACTAGGAAAAATATTTTCCAATATTAAAAAATTAGAAAAACTAACTGAAAATTTTAAAATTATTATTTTTCATCAAATTAAATTGCTAAATCGACTAAACTAGAAATAACAAATGGGTCGGTTAATTTTGGACGTCTTTTTTTTAATGGATTTGTGTTGGATTGATAATAATTGAATTATTGAGTTAAGATGAAAAAAGAAATTTAAAATATTCTTGAATTGTCTGTGAGTTTCGGGGTTAGATCCAAATTTCACTTGTATTTTTTAATTTTAAATAAAATTTAAATAATTTTATAATTTAAATCAAATCAAATTTAAATTATTTTAAATCAGGATTAGAATTAAAATCAATTTGAACATTTTAACTTGCTGAATTGGGTTAAATTTAGATTTGACCCTAAAATTTTTAATTCATCTAAGATCTCCTTTGATAATGAATCAAATTAAGTTTGTCAGGCAAAGTCAGATCAATAAAAAGTTACCACCTCTGAATTAAACTAATGAATTAACCAATCAATTGATTTATTGGCTAATCAATTTTCTTTTTAAGAAGAAACTATTATAATAAAGAATAGTTATACGAAATATATATTATTATAATAATATTGATGAGAAAGCAAAAAAGTGATTTAACATTATAAAACGAGATCAACATCTTGAATTCTCGTCCATATGATTTTGGTATGAGAATTTAAAATATAATACTGAGAATTTACATTCCGCATAACAAATCAACAGTAATTCGTACTAAATAGAAAATATAATGAAGAGAAGAAAACAATCACAGGGGACAAAGGAAATGCAACTACACGAAAGAGGAGGCATATGAAAACTATAAATAAATCTGTCATTAAAATAATAAGTATATGAATCAGTAAATATAGAGAAAAAAACAAAGAGAAGAAACCTATTATTAGGCTTAGAGGGAGAAAATTATAGAAGAGCGACAGAATCCAGTATTGAGAACACTTTATCTATCTTTAAAAAGAAAGAGGAGAGGGTATTTGATACGTTATTCTCTAACAATGACAGTTAGTGGGCAACCCACTGATTGATGTTTTGATAGGTAATGATGAGGTAGAAACAGAACAGAAGGAATCCCACAAAGTAGTCATTTCCTTTAATCCCTATTATTAATAATTTTGAAGATCCTTTAAGAAACAAAAAAGTTCAGATAAAATCAAAGAAGAACACGACTTTATGATGCATGCTGTTGGTGCGTGGAGCCTTTCCTATATTGCTCTCAGTTTTTTTTTTTTTTTCTAGCTTGCAATAAATTTTGTATAAATAAATTTAACGTTGTGAGCCTTGCCACTATGATCGGGTCGGGTATTCTGATTGGGTTGAAATGGTTGGTTCAAGTGATTTTGGTTTGATTCCTACAAGACAGCAGAGATGTGAGAGTATCCGAAAGGGTGAGCAAAAATCAAGCCGAACCGAAAAAATTAATTGAACTGAGTTGATTTGGTTTGATTTAATTTGATCATTTGATAAAATTAATTTAGTTCGATTTTAATTGTAAAAAAATTTAGGTTTTTGATTCGGTTTTTTAGATAAAAAACTAATAAACCGAAATTATTAATAAATCAAATCAATTTGAATCGAATCATATTTAAAATACATGTAATATAATTAAATCGAACAAAATCGAATTTTTATAGATTTGGTTTTATTTGATTTATAGGCACATAAATTTTTGTTTAATCGGTTTTGTTAATTTAGTTTTTTCAAAATTTTCAATTTGGTTTGGTTTTAAATGTATAAAATTTGGTTTATTTGATTTTAGTAAAAAAAGAACCAAATTAATCAAACCGACTGTTTGCTCACTCCTAGGTATCCGACCAATTGCCAAAAACTCACTATGATACTTAAGTTAGTAATTTGTTTAAAGAAAGAGTGAGTGAGAGTAATGTCCAAGAGATACCTAGTAATGTTTTTTATATAGTGACTAGGGATATCTCTTTCCTTATTGGATTAGGACTTTCTTCTTGTTTAGTGATTGTTTTCTAATGGGTATTATTTTTCTTGACAAGACCTCTTAATAAGAGATAATATTTCTACTTAGGAGGAGCCAAGGGTTAGCTACTCTTGGATGGCCCGGGCTACGTTGGCTTGTAGCCTTATGGGCTTTAGTATTAGCTGAGTTGCACTAGTTTGTTGTAGTGATGGAAACTGAGTTTGGACTTCGTGTATGGTTGGGCCTAACCCCCTATTTACTTATGTAGTATCATATGTCCTCCTTAGCATGAGTTTGTTTACATCTTGGTGTTTTGGTGGTGTTATGCCTGAGCTGAGATTTTAGGGTTGGTGAAGCTATCCAAGGTATTGATGAGTTAAGAGGGAGTTTTTGAAATTCAAAATTGAAAAATATCGCATGACCATGTCGTACACGTGTCATCTGGGGGATAAGTTAGTAGCTAGTGTGTTTGATCAAATTGATAAGGACCATTTGATGAAAACACTAGTTCATTTGGCCATGATCTTTCAGCTACCTCCGCTAGGCTATATAAATCCCTTTGTTGCCCTTTTTCAAACACTTATTTTGGTTGTGTTTGCTTCTGCTTTTCTTTTCTTTTTTTCCCTTTAAAATCTATTTTTGTGGTAAGAGTTTCTGATATTTTTGTAGCCGCAACATTCTTATTCTTCAAGAGTTGAGGCTTACTTTTTCCTTTATTGCAAAGTCTTTATTTTTCTCTTTTTTTTTCATCATTTTGATCTTCTAAAAATGGATTCTCCCACCCATGAAGGTGTTACACCTCTATCTGCAATTTTTTGGTGATACACCACCTCTCGCTGCTGTCCCAGAGGACATAGGGAAACCATCAAATATAGTATACAATGACAAAGTCAAGATAATAGAGAAGGAAGACGAAGGGGTAATACGGGAAAAAGAGAGGGAGGATAAAAAGAATGGGCTAACGAGGATGATAGTGAGTGTGAAAAGAGGCACGGGTCAAGCAGTGGAGTTAGATCCAGCAGAACAAGTACCGAGCTGACAACAGTAGATCCCAAACCCCTAAATAGAATTTGAAGGATAAACTTGAGGGTAACTAAAGTGTTGAGTAGGATGTCAACTCAGGGTTTAAAGAAAATCCACCTTAAATATGGCATTCCCTTAAAATATGAGCTGAGTGTACCTGGCCCAAAGTTAAGGGCTTTTTTAGGCTTCAACCAAAGCAATTTATGCTATACGAAGAGTATTTGAAGGCTAGTTTTAGGTTGTATGTGTCAAACTTTATTCAAGAAGTGTTGAGAGGCTTTCATTTGTTTATCACCTAAATAGCCTTGAATTGCATCAGGATGTTGGTGTGCCTTTACCTGTTAGCTCGAGAAAAGGAAGTTGTCATATCTGTTAGCATAACTTGGTATTTATTTGTGGTGAAAGACCGAGCTGGGGAAGATCATTGGCACGTGTTTGCTAAGTTTGGTATAAGCATGTTCTCTCATTACCCTACCTCTATAAAGGGTTAGACAGGCAAGTACTTCATTGTTAATAGTAAAGAGAAGGTGGGGTTCCCTACTAGGTAGGTAAGTAAGGATGAGCATGAATGCATTTTGACACCCTCCGAACAGGAAGAAGAATAGGCTAAATGACTTCAAAGCATTAGTAACAGATCCTGTAAATTTAATCGAACTGATGAGAAATATTTTCCTCCTCGGGCCAACTCTGGTAATGATGTGCATACATAAAGTGATATTTCCTTCATACTAATGTATATTAATGCTTTTGTGTCTTGTAGAGATGGATATGAAAAAAGTAGAAGAGGAGATGGCTTGACAAAAGGCTATAAAGACTACTCAATGAGGGTGAAACAACAAAAGACTCGAATGAAGAAAACAACGGGCAAAAAGTGTCCTCACAGGGAGACAAGTGTTTTTGATCCTCAGGCTAAGGGTATTCAGGATCTTATGTGAGAGCCTACATCTCCTCATCCTCCCCTTCTTATTATTGTGATGAATGAGCCCTCTATGATCGAGGAACATCCATAAAAAAAGGTCCACATTGAGGGAAGTAATTCTGACTCAGATGAGGAGCTATTTATGCTTTTGAGAAACCTAAGCCGGTGCCCGAACCCTTACGAGTATCAAAAGAATAAGTATGAACCTTGCTCTTTACACAATGTGATGATTAGCAAGACTTAGGCAGGATTTGCTTACTTCCCCATGACTAGAAGAGATTTGAGCATTTGACAAATAGGGAGCTTGTGGCCCGAGCTTATATGCTCAACCTTAAGGTACATTTAAATGTGTTTCTTTGGTTTGTATCTTTATGTAAGGGTACTAAGATTTTTTTTTTTTGTTAAATGATAATGATCGAGGTGGCCTTAGGTCTTCGATTGAAGGTCTTAAAAAAGGAAAAGAAAAACTTAATCGAGCTGGAAGCTTTATTAGTGAAAGCTCAGAATGCTTTTGATTATATATTAAAGAAGCACAAGGACATGCTGAAATAGGCTACTGCTTTGACAAACTTACTCAGTGAGGCTTCAGAGAAGTTGAAGATACTCTAGGCTCATGTATTAGAGTTGTTTAACTTAGAGGATGAGCTTAAAAAGAAGACAACAAAGCTGGAGGGGATTGGTAAAATGAATGTCGAGCTGGGCTAGGAGGTTAAGGACTGGTAAGATAAGGGGGTCACAGCTCAAGCATTGATGGTTAAAGAAATGTCTTCCATTTGCTTTACTTATAACTCAAAGATTAGGCGTGCTCTTGCTAATGCTCATCCAAAGATAGATTTTGATTATATGGGCGATATTTTGCTCGGTGATGATGAAGATGAGGATCATGATGAGTCTGACCAAGATGTACATTTTTAATGTAACCGTGGGCTTTTTGTTTATTTCTATAATGATTTTTCTAAGTTAATGAAGATCTTCTCCATTGCTTCCATTGCACTTTTCTTTATAATATCTTTATGTTAGATGTAAAATACTAAGGAACATATCTCTAAAGTATATGATCCTTTTAAGAATGCACAAACCGTTAATTTTAACATTGTTGTTCATCTTTAAGGTCTTCAAATTAGCTTAACTTTCTAATACACTTGAATGATGTATGAAGTAAAGTATATTGGTTCTCATATTTGTACAAGATAGATTAACTCAGTACATTTGATGAGTTATGTATGAGATTAGCTCAGTACACTTATGTATGAGGTAGATTTGTTTGGTACGTTTGATGAGATAGATTAACTCGATATGTTTTATAATTTTGATAGTCAAGGTAAATTAGTTCGACATTATTTATTGTACACAGGGTAGATTAGCTCGAGTCATTAGTGTGCGAGGTATATTAACTCAACACATGTGCAAAAATGTAAAAAGACAATCTCACGAGACAAGAATTTTTATGTGGTTCAGTAATTTGTCTACGTCCATGGATAGCTCCATATTTATTGGACAAGGAATAAGAACTTTACAGAAAATAAGTAGCAAAGGCTACTCATATGAAGTATTTTTTTCAATGCTTTCATGTTCTAGGTGTAAGACACGTGCTTCCTTCTATAGTCTTAGATTTGTATGTTGTAGCCTGTCATCTTGGTGACCGTTTATGGTCCTTCCCAGTTAGCGCCTAGTTTGCTTACCCCAACCTCTTTTTGACCTTTGTCTTTTATTTGTAGCACTAAATCTTCTTTTAAGGCTTGATTCTTGACCCTTTTGTTGTGAAATCGGGCTACCCTTTATTGATATGCTGCAAGCTATTTGTTCTCATTTTTCTATTATAAGGTCTAGGTTGATGCAGAGCTCTTTCGATTTTGCTTGGCTACTTGATAAAGGACTTTGTATGAGGGAAGACCAATTATTACCGGACTTAATACCTCGGTCCTATATACTAAGGAAAAAAGTATTAGGCCAGTTGTTATTCTTGACATTATTCTAAAGGCCAAAAGAATGAAGTTGAGCTGATTTGCCCAAGTTCCTTCTGCATCATCGAGTCTTTTCTTAACTTCTTGTAATATTATTTTGTTAGTTACCTTGGTCATGCCTAGATCAACACAATTGGAGTGGAACTGTTCACTATCAAACTATTTTCTATCATCTATGATCAATAATTTTGAAATACCAAACTAATAAACCATGTTTTTTTTTATGAAGTCTAAAACTTTTGTCAAGGTGATAATGGCTAAGGCCTTAGCTTCGAGCCATTTAAAGAAATGATTTATGGCTACTATAGCAAATTTCTTTTAGCCTAACACCTGTGAGAAGGGTCTAAGATGTCTATTCCCAACTATAAAAAAGGTCATGTCGAGCCTATGGGTTGTTGCCTTACCATTGGCTGCTAAGGGATAAGTGAATGTTTTTTGCATGCATCACATTTTTTAATGAACTATTTAACATCCTTGAACATTGTGGGCCAAAAATATCTGGCTAAAATTGGTTTTCGAGCTAAGGTACTAACTATTTCCTAAGATCTATAAATGCCTTCATGAATTTCTCTAATCACATAATTCCCATCTCTCGCAAAGACGCATTTAAGCTAAGTTTGATTGTAGGTCATTTGTATAAGAGTCCATCTTCTTTAGAATAATCAGTGGCCTTGTTGATGATGGTTCGAGCATCCTTTGGCTTGATTGTAAATTGCCTATACTTTAAGTATTTGATGAATGGGCTCATCCAATTATCTTTCATGGCTATGACAATTATATTCAACATCTCTAAGGTGTTAGGTTAAAGTCTTTCTTCTATCAGAATCCCTTCAGGCAATATTGTTCAAGGAATGACTGTCAATTTAGCTAATTAATATACTTTCTCTTTACTCTCTCAAGGGATTTGCTCCGGTGTCCAGCTTTTTCCTTTCATCTCAAAATTTGTTAATAGATGTTCTACATGCTCAACATATTTGATCATAATGGGTTCCTTAATGATGTATTACCGAAGGAACTACTGAACTATCAATCTTGAGTCACTGTGTATGATAAGGTGTTCAACTCAGACTTCTTGCATGAGTTGTAGCCCAGTAATTAGGCTTTTTATTCTGTTGCATTATTGGTGGCTTAGAATTTTTATCTAACAATATATTTAATAGTGATTTTGTTCGGTCCCTATAGGATTATCTCGGCTCTTACTCTTATAATTGAGGCTCCGTCCATATACAATTTTCATTCTTCTTTTTCGTTAGTCTTTTTAGGTTTATATTCCTCGCCTGTTAGCTCAGCTTCAAAATCTATCAAGGTTTGAGCTTTCATGGTCTGCCTTGGTTCGAGTTGAATATCAAATTTGCAAAACCAGATTGCCTATTTTGCTATTTGACTTGAAGTTTCTGCTTTTTGTAATATTTTTTTTAAGGGTTGATTTGTGCAAATAGTTATGTTGTGGGCTTCGAAGTAATGTCTCAATTTCATGGTTGAAGCTAACTAACGCATAAGCCAATTTCTCTAGTATGTGGTAGTTAAGCTCATCTTATTTGAGGACGTTGTTGGCATAATAGATTGGCTTTGGTTTTATTTCTTCTTCTTATTCTTCTCTGATTAGAATTGAGGCAATAGTGTCTTTGGTTGTTGTTAGGTCCATGAAGAGCGTTCATTTTATAAGGGGCGACTGAGCAAAAGAGGCGAGCCAAGGATTGTTTTCAGTTCTTTGAAGGCTTATTGGCACTCATCATCCCATTTCAACTTTTTAAGGTCTCTTAATGTTCTATAAAAAGGTAAACAAGGTCGGACTGATGAAAAGATAGATCTTCCTAGGGTGATGATTCTTCCATTAAGCTTTTGAACTTCGTTGATGTCTTAGGTGACTTTATATCAATGATTACTTTAATTTTCTCAAGATTGGCCTCAGTGCTCGTTGGAAATTATAAAGCCAAGGAATTTACTAGCTCACACTCCAAAGATATACTTTTTTTGGTTGAGCTTTATATTATATTAGTTGAAGATTTTGAAGCTTTTCTCAAGTCCTTTGTATGGACTTGGACTCTACAGCTTTTTACAATCATATCATCTATATAAACTTCCACTATTTTATCAATTTGTTGTTTGAACATGTGGTTTACTAGACTATGATATGTGACTCTAGCTTTTTTAAGCCTAAAGGGCATGACTTTGTAGTAATAGGTGCCCTCATGTGTTATGAAGCTTGTTTTCTCCTCATCTAGCATGAACATCCAAATTTAGTGATACCCTGCTAAGGCATCAATGAAGCTATACAACTTATATCATGTTGTAGAGTTGACAAACTAATCTATATTGGGTAGAGGACAATTGTCTTTTAGGCAAGCTTTATTAAGACCGGTGAAATCAACATACATTCTTCATTTTCGATTTGATTTTTTTACTGGCATGTCATTCGCTAACCAATCTAGGTACTGAACCTCCTGGATAAACCCATCATGCAACAACTTGCATACCTTTTTAGCTATGATTTTTTATCATTCGGGTGCATGATTCCTTCTCTTCTACTTGATTATTTTTATAGAGTTATCAAATTGAGCTTATGGATGATGACTGAGGGGTCAATCCTAGTAATGTTTAAAAAAGACCAAATAAATGTATGCAGTGTTTTTAGAATCATTGATTTTACCTATTTAGTAAGTTTTACCTTGATGTGGAGTCGGGTTTCTTTAACCAAAAGAGATCGTATGGTTGACTTCCTTGAAGATGTTCATATGTATTTCTTGTGCTAACTTTTGGTTCCCCCTAACAAATGCTACACCTTGCTCTGTCGGTATCTTCATTGTGAGATATTGAATGTAAGTGTATGTTATTGTATCATATAAGTTTGGTCTTCCAATTTCATCATTGTACGCAAAGGGGATGTCAACGATCATCCACATGGCTTTGAACTTATTCATGATTTGGTGTGTCCTAACTCCATATTTAGCTCGATGGATCCCATCATATTTTTGGTTCCTCCTAGTTTGATTAAGACGTAAATTCTTGAGATCAAGTTTAAGCGCTTTAAAAGCTTTGGCGTTCACATATTGACTAAGTTGCCATCATCCATCAGAATTCTTTTAATAAGGAAATTCCCGATCTAGCTTTGGACTACTAGGCATCTGCATGAGGGTATTAAGCCTTCTATTATCATCTATTGAGGAAAAGGTAATAAAGCAGAACATTGGCTCTATAACATTCTCTTCATTGTTTACCAAGTATAATTTATGGATCTACCTTTTCCTTAAGGTGGAACTATCTCCTTGTGTGGCTCCTTTTACTATGACATCGATTATCATCGTGTATTGCCTATTGTTAGGTTTTTTTTGTCTCGATGACCATCCTTTTGTAAGGGCTCTTGCTTGTTTTCCTGTAGGGCTGGCCTCTTCTTGAACTAGTTTAGCTTGCCTTATTGTACTAGTCTCTCGATTTTGTTCTTTAGATCTCTACATTCTTCTATACCATGCATATTATCTTTGTGGAAACTACAATATTTATCTTTGTTTTTGGTGTCCAAGCCTCTTAGTGAATTATTTCTTTTAGCCTTTTGATCTAGTGGAGGACTCACTCCTATTGGTCATGAGTGGTGTGTAATACTGAGCCAATCCATTGCTTGAGTTTGATCATTGTCCACCCCATTTGACTCTACCTTTGTCATTTCTGCTATCTTTTCGCCCCCTTTCCTTTCTTTCTTGTACAAACTATGGGAGTTGATTCATAGATTGTCAACAAAGTGTATGAACCGGTTGTTTCTTTCCATCAATTCGTAAAAGTTTTTAGGAGGATCCACGCTGAGGGAGTTTAAAAGTCCTATTTTATTATAGTTTTGAATCATTATTATATGTCGCCACTTCATGGTTGAGGTTCTTCACTTGCATGGGTACCTTGTTAAATTTGGCTAAGTAGTCACGCAGTGACTCTCCTTCTTCCTAGATAACCTCATGTAAGTCAAAGGAAATTTTCACCTATGGGATGATCAATACAAACCGAGCTGTGAAATATTATGAGAGCTGTGTGAAACTATGAATGGAGTCGTGGCCTAGGTCTTGGTACCAATCTTATGCTACTTCTTTTAGAATAGTAGGGAAAATCTCATAAAGGAGGGCATCGAAGCAGTTGTAAATCTTTAGTGTGAAACATAACTTATAAAGGTGGCTGTGGAGATCGATTATTCCATTATAGTTATCAATTAGGGGTATTTTAAACTTGTGAGTCACTAGCTCGACCTTGACCTCTACAACTAGAGGATTATGATCATAAGAATGGTAATTGAGGGCGAAATGCTCCTTACTCCTTGCTTGATTTTTATGAGGATTCTCCTACGCCATTATACATTTTTGAGCGCTTAGTTTTCCCTTCTTCCCGAGCTAGATTTTTTACTTGTTATGGTCTACCTAACGGAGGTGCCATGTTTTGTGGTTCGGTAATAACAATTTATGGAGTAGTCAGAGGTTTTTTCGTGTGAGTGTTTACTCAATCCTTTTCAGCATTACTGTGAAATCCACATAAGCATTGACTAGCTGAGTAGTGGTTTGGGGATCAAGGTTAGGAGTGTTAACAAAGCTAGAGGCTAAGTTCTTCGGTGGTGGTGGGGAAAAGGGTTAGGAGGTTTGTTAGGGTTGTGCTATCCAAAACATTAGATTGGATGTGAGCTTATGAGGTTTTTGGATCATTGGGAGAGGCCATGATTGAAAGTTTGGAAGGTCTACTAAGTCTATGCTCATCGCACTGATGATATTGTGAGACTTACCACAGCAGTTGGTTCGGGTACATTGGCTGGCTTGAAGTGGCTGACTTGAGTGGTTTTGGTTTGGTTCCTCCAAGACAATAGAGGTAAGGGGGTATTCAGCCAGATGCCGAAAGCCCATTTTGATGCTTAAGTTAATAATGTGCTTAGAGAAAGAGTGAGTGAAAGTAATGTCCTAGAGATACCTAGTAATATTTTTTATATAGTGGCTAGGGATATTTATTTCCTTATTGCATTAGGACTTTCTTCTTGTTTAGTGATTTTTTTGTTGATGAGTATTATTTTCTTTGATAAGAGATAACTTCTTAATAAGATATAACATTTATACTTAAGATGAGCCAAGGGTTACCTATTCTTGAATGGGTCGAGCTATGCTGGCTTATAGCCCTGTGGACTTTAGTATGGGCTAAGATGCACTAGTTTGTTGTAGTGATGGAAATCGAGCTTGGGCTTCGAGTATGGTTGGTTCTAGCTCCTATTTACTTGGGTAGTATCAAAATTTAACCTATACATTTAGTATAATTTTACTTATCAAGATTATAAAACTATTGAAGATTGAATGTCCATATTTTTTTTTTATTTTCTGAAAATAATCAAGTAGAATTAAGCTTGAGAAAAATTAGTTTAATGAATTTAAGTCAATTATTACTTAGAACTAATCAATTAATAAGTTAGATATAAACCATTATATACTCTTTATGTTTTATATATGTTTCCAATGTGGGATTTTTACTATTAACAATTATCGTCAATATATTCTACTGCCAATAAACTCTTTGTATTCGTTTTCTTTATTTTTTTTAATCAGGTGAGTATTTTATTTTATTTTGTTAATTTTTATTTTATTTTATTTTTCTTTTGAGATTTTTTGCATAAGACTTGCTATTTTATCTCTTTTGGTGAGAGTTTATATGTATTTTTCAAAATTTTTTTTGTTGATTTAAGATCAATTATTTAATATTATATGATAACATATCATTGGATATCGTTTCTCAAATATTTCCTAACGTTTTATATGAATTTCAATTCACATTGTATTATATTATCTTATATGGTGGGATTTTCATAACTAAAAAAGATATAAAGTCATCAAAAAAGATTTATGATAAAAATGAAATCATAATTTTACAATTGGACTAATATACAATTGTTAGTAATATTTAGCATCAATTTCATATTAGTACTTCAAATCATAAAATTATTTTTTAAAATTTTGTATGATTTTTTTTGTATATTTATTAATAAAAATACTTTTATTATTCTAAAAAAACAACAATTTCCTTTTATAACAATAAAAACCTACCTAAGTTGATTAGTTTAATTGATACGAAAAGGTATTTTATTAATTAGAATTCGATGCTTTGAAAATTTGTTTTTAAATATATTAAATCGGTATAAAAGAATATACTCATCAAATCATACAATGCAAAAAAAAAAAAAGATAAAATATAAATATTTTAAAAAATAAAATATTACATCTTAAATCCTGTCTCACACAAAGATGTGTTACTATGAGATTGATAATATAATGATTAAATATGCAATATAAACTAAATAGTTTATTTCCTTCATAAAAATTTCAATGAGTTTCTTATTAAAGTCATAAATATTTAGATTAGGGGGATCATAAACATTACATATATCATTATGTTGTAACACGAACCTGAGTCAATATTTATCGTTTTATTTAAATATTACATGTACATTAAAAGATAAAAAAACTTTATTGATATACATTGTTCTACATATAAATTGGTGTTGAATTTCATATACATTGATTCTTAATTATATGTATATTAGTGTTGAATTGCATATATATTAAAATTTATAAAATATATTAATAAAAAATAAATTAGTTTTGAATTAATACTATAACAAAAATATAAAAAATTCTAAAAACATTCATTGATATACATTAGTTCATTAGTTTTGAACTGCATTGTTCCTTAAATATATATACATTAGTTTTGAATTACATGTATATTAGTATTGAATTACATATACATTCGTCATTGACTACTTGTATATTGGTGTTAAACTGTATGTAACTTTAAATTTATAAAATGGATTAATGAAAAATACATTAATTTTGAATTGATACTCTAATAACAATGTAACAAATTCTAAAAATTTTTATTAATATATATCGTTACTGTATGTATATTGGTTCATTAGTTTTGAACTATATTATTTTTTAAGTGCATTCTTATTTTCATTAATCTATTTATAGATTTTAATGTATATGCAATTTAATATCAATTTATATGTAGTTCAACACTAATTTACATATAGATTAATATTAATATACATGCAATATAATACCAAATGTATGTAAGTCGCACATAATATTTAATAAAACAAAGCATTTTAATATTGAATCCACAAAATAACATGAACGCGATTCCATAATATAATTTGTGGATCATAAACAGATTGCTTTCACATAATATTAAGTCTTACTCTAGAATCAAAGTGCCATTTATAACATGAAAGCGAAGCATACACCTACTTGTCAATGAAATAATCCCTTGAAAATTGGATATAATTAATAAAAGAATGCACATAAATAAATAAATATGGCTTTTTCCTTTGCATGTGATGTTTGGCCTTTAGTATGTGGTTGCTTTTGCCTTTACGGACAAGGATTATATTGGTGATGATCATAATTTTAAATTGCCCATTTAATAATATAATACGAATCTTTCACAACAACACTAATCTATGATCCCATGTTTTCCGCAATGCATCACGCATTCTTAGTTGTGTGATCTTCTATATAGATGCACGTGAACTGCATACAAGTATGTGGTTGAGGACACTGAATCATTTTTTTCTCACATTAAGGGAAGAGATTTAATCACTTCTTAATTAATTATGCCTATCATAAAAACTATCTATATTTTATAGTTCTAATATTATAATTCCTTGAAAAATGAAGTTATTATATCAATTAATCCATAAGTTGTTTCTATAGTAGTGATGAGGGATAGATAAATACATATAGCCCTGATTTGAGAACTCAAGCTGTTTTGAATCAAAATTCTTTAGAGAGAAATGATCCTCGAAATTTAATTATCAATTCGGTCATTTTTAAATTTGGTATGCCTGTTTTTTTTTTTTTTTTGGTAATTTCTTTTAAGTATTAGAAAGGATAGTTATATTAGCGAAATCTAAACTCTAACACATATTTCTAGTTATATATATAAAAAAAATTTATGTTTTTTTTAGAATATAAAGATAATAGATAAAGGATTCCAATAAAAAAAATATTTTGCTTGTTACTGGAGTATGTGTCTATGTATAAAATCTTTATGACTACTACTGATCTACATGAACAATTTGATCTAGGTTTTGCTTTGCACATGGACAGGAAATATATGGTCCATATCTATATGAAATCCAAGTCATTTACAATTTGATTTCACATTAATTATATTAGAAAATATAAATATTATTTTTTATTAAAGTAATATGATCTTGCAATTGCATGCAATTGACAATTGGACATGCATAGCATAGAATATATTTTATTTTTAACATACAACAAATATTATTATATAGCATTAAGAAAAGCCACAAGAAAACTGAAATCATTGCTAATATCATGATGCTTGTTTTGTAATATTCAAAATTAAGGATTATGATTAAAGGTGGTAAATGGATTGAATGGCTTTTGAGTGAGATTATTTTTGCTTAAATTAAAATTAAATTATTTGAGTTTTAGATGGGTTCGATCACCTATTGAATTTACATTTCAAGTCGGATTTTAGATTTACTATAGTATTTAAGATCATGTCATTTATTTTTCATTTTTTTAAAATATATTTCTGAAAGATCTCTTTAGATTTTTCATTATTTATAGGATATTTTATCATAATTTGTTAAGAAAAGTATTTTTTAGAAAATTATTTTAATTATGCAGATTTACATAAATAGAATTTGATTAAAATTTGTACTTTCATTTAACATTTAATGAATTATATATAATTTATCTTTTAAGTAAATAACTATATATAATGAAAATGAGTAATTAAATTAAATTTATAAAGAATTAAAATACAAAATATTTTTAATTTTAAATATTTTTAATAATTTAAATTAGATTTACATACCTAAAGGATTTTGAATCGAGTTTAGGGTTTATATTTAAAAATAATATTTTGGATCAAGTCATTCATTTATTTATTTTTTAAATATTTTTAAATATCTATTTGAATTATTTATTATTTATGTGAAATTTTTTCATAATTTATTAAGAAAAATAATTTATTTTAATAAATATTTTAATCAAGTAAATTTTACATAAATTGATTTGATTAAAATTTTTTTATTTTTATTTAAATATTAATAAATTAAATATAATTATTTTTTTAAGCAAATGACTATACATAATAAAAATAAATAATGAAAAATAAAACAAGCAATTGAATTTAGTTCATATATAATTAAAATAAAGAAAATTTTTTTTAACTTTTAAATAAATTTTAAATATTTTAATAATTTAAATTAAATCATCCGGGTCAAACCCCAGGATGAATTCAAGTCAAATTTAACTTAAAAACTTTCAGATCATTTCAAATTTTCTTTCAAATAGGTTAGAATTTAAGTTAGTTTTTTGTTAATAAATTTGGATTGAATTCTCAAGTCGGGTAGAAAACTGCTATATTTAATTGTAGTCAATTTATATGTTGAAAATTTGAAAATAGATGATTAAAGTGTAACAACAGTTCATATTTTTCAAGTTATTTAGACTCTGATTCAATTTTGAATTCATAACTCCGCAATTTCTATAAATCATAAAAAACCTGCATATGCAATATATATTATATAAAAGGACTGGATTCAAAATCTCCATTTCTCCAATATATCTAACATGATAAGATAAAGATTTTGATTGACCACACTTGACAATACCACCTCACAAATTGGTCCATAGAAGAAATCGATTGAATAATCATCGAGTTATCACCAAATACATCAGCTAACACGGCCAAATATAACTGAACAAAATTTGCGCATGCATCGCTGTTCACCTAAACCATTACTACCAAACCACATATTATTGATAAAAGTCTCACCATGTGGACATAGGTTTTAGAAAACGATGGATATGTTTATATGTGATTTATAGGGATGGCAAAGGACTGCTTTTGGCCGGGGTTGGAATCAGATTTCGATCATTTTGAATTTGAATTGAAACGGTAATTGGTCTTTTTCCGGCTTGAATTAGTTGAAAATCATTCAGTAAACCGTATGATTTCATTTTTTTTTCGTTTTTGAAAGAAAACGGACTTCATTACTTGGTAAAGAAATAAAGGGTGCCTCGTTAAAAATCTTAAGAGGTAAAATCCGTAGAGAAAAAAATCCTCTTAAGAAAAAAACAGTACATCTGAAATACAATCAATAACACCAAGCAATAGAAATCAAGAAAAATCGGGAATACGAAAGTTATGAAATTGTGATCAAATGAGTTATGGGCTTGTGACACCTTTAGTGGACTGATATGGAAGACGGTCAGTGTAGACCTATTTTAACATGGACATGTGATGAGTGAGCCTGTTAAAATCTATTATAAATAGACTAATTCTCCTCTCCTGCTTTCATAACTCAAAAAACCCTTGTTGTTACACACATTATAGTCGTCTTGCGAGAAGGTCAAGGAAATGAAGACTTAACTATCTTTTCAACCTTTTTGACCTATTATCTCAGTATTCAATTTTCAGTGATCGTAATTATGGCGTAGAACAATTTGAGATCCAACTCGCAAATAAGTACGTAATTGTTTCTGCTTAACTATTAAATTGGTGTTCTAAATTTATGTACTAAATCTAAAAATTATTACATGTGGTATCATAGTTTGAAATTGTACATGATTTAGAACACTAAATATTTTGTATTGATAATAACAAAAAAAAATTATTATTTTGATAACTGATGTTGTTGTATTGATTTACTATATATTTGTTTGCCCCTACTGTAACAAGTTATTCGCTTAGCTCGGATGGTTGGTGGGGCGCGGAGAGTTTGATTTGTCGCGGGTTCGAAACCTACATTTGCCGAAGTTTTTCTTTTCTGCAAATATTTTTTTTTCTCTTTCCTTCTCTTTTTACAATCCCATTCCCAAAATCACCAACCCAATCCGCAAACAGTGACCTCCTCCTCGACTGGACTTCGTCTTTATTGCCAACTCCACACCAACAACTCTTTCCTTGTTTTATGCCGCTGGAACCCTGGCGAGAACGATAGGCCCCATCTTTGCATTCTTCATTTCGCTAGGGTTTTGAGTCCTACATAACTGCTAAAAACGACAGTGAAGAAATCCGTATTTGATCTATGGCTGCCAATTCTTTGATTTGCATTGTTGCTTTGTGATTTTGATGACTGTACGATTTTGGCCGGTGACGAAGTCCATGTTCGATCCAAGATCGGTTTCCTATGACCAAAAAAAAAAAAAAAGGAGGGGAGAATGAGGCGTGCAGTGGGTCTCAAACCCACGACTGCGGGACTTACAGCTTCAAGCGTTACCGTCTGAGCTAAGTGATTTAACCGTTATTTCCTTATGCGAATAAATATTTAGATAGACATGCTTAAATTCATGTATATCATGATACATTTTAATTTTATTTTAATAACTATATATATATATATATATATATTAATATTTAGGTGGTTTATATAGATATAATTGATTGTCTGTTTATTATTTAGTGACATTGACCTTATGATAAAATTAAATAAATAGATAATATATATTTGTTTTGCACATAGATGAGAAAATAATCATGTGCTTAAAATTAAGGTATATTATGTTTGGTACCTTGTGTATTTTTTTTTGAAATATATATTTGTGTTTAGTATGCATTTTAATTGGGCTATTATAATGTCTAATTAAAAATAATTTTATGGGTTGATATGAGAGTTACCGCCAAAGCGGGACATCTACTGAAATTAGTAGAGTTATTTTTAATTTTTGCGAAGAGATAATTCCAAATCAATGTATATAATAACCTGCCCAAAGGGGGTTATTAGATGCATTGATTTTGAGAGTGTTTGTTTGAATAAAGAGATAATTTCAAATTAATGTGTATAATAACCTGCCCAAAGGGGGTTATTAGATGCATTGATTTTGGGAGTGCTTATTGAAATAAAACTATTTGTGCTTAGAGGTGCATTAGTTTAGAGAGTTTGTCTGCCTAAAGGGGATAGATTTCTCAAAACTAGTGTGATTTCAATTGTGTGCTTTATAACTAGAAATTCTATTGCATGTGTATGTTCTGCCCAAAGGGGAATATGTAGTGATGCCAGAATTTTCTAGATTGTGTAAATTATAAATTTGATTTTTATACATAGCCCAATTCTAATACATGTTTTTGTTTTGCGCAAACAGTCTCCTTTAGTCTCAACAACAGTACTGCGACTATTGAACTCTTGACTAGCACTTATTTTAAGAGGTGGAAAGACGACATTTTGTTTGTCTTGGGAATGAGTGAGATTGATTATGCTCTTTATGAAGATGAGTCTGCTAAACCCTCCCGTGAGAGTAATATTGAAGAAAAAGAACTACATGCCAAGTGGGAGAGATCGAATCATCTCGGTCTTATGGCCATGAGAAAAACTATTCCTGAATACCTTAGGAGTAGTTTGCCCACTGATGTTACTGTCAAAGCGTTTCTTGCTGCTGTAGAAGATAGATACTTTGTATCTGATAAGGCTAAGGCTAAGACCTTAATAAGTCAGTTAACCAGTATGAGATACAATCATAATGGAAATGTGAGAGATTACATTCTAAATATGATTCACCTCCAAACCAAACTTAGAGGCCTTAAACTTGAGATTGCTAATGAATTTATTGTTCACCAAGCTTTAAACACTTTGCCTCTTGAATTTAGTCAAATCAAGACTGTCTATAATACCCAAAACACTACCTTGACCATCAATGACCTTATAACCAAATGTGATGCTGAGGAAAAGAAAATTAGAAAAGAAAAAGGTGAGGTTGTCATGCTATTGACACAACCTAAGGCTGATCCTAAAAAGGATAAAGATAAATTTTAACCTAATTATTATGCTCCTAAAAGGAATCAGAATTTTAAATGGCATGGTAGGAGTCAGACTAAGAAGGGAGGAGATTTTGGAGCTGTCCACAGAAGTAAGGTGAAATGTTTCTTTTATCATAAAGAAGGTCATAAGAGAAAAGATTGACATCAATTCACAGCTTGACTAAAGAAGAAAGAAAAAGAATGTATTCCTTTGGTTTATGTTTGCTTTGAATCTTATATGTTTGATGTGCCACCAAATTTTTGGTGGCTTGATAGTGGTGCAACTGTTCATGTTGCTATTACCTTGCAAGGGTTCATAAGCAAATGAAAGTTAAATGAAAGGGAGTTCAAGCTTAGAGTTGGAAACAATTTGGAGATATATGTTGAGCAAGTAGGAGTAGTTAGGTTAATCTTAGAATCTGGATTTTGTCTGGTTTTGGAGAACACCTTTTATGTTCCATCTTTTAAGAGAAATTTGGTTTCTGTTTCTGTTTTGGATAAAATTAGATATCATTTTGCTATTGGTAATGGAAGAGCTAATATGCTTTTAGATTCTAAATTGATCGGTGAACGTGTTTTGTTTGATAATTTATATAGATTGTGTTTGGATGATGTAAGAGATTGCGAACCTTCTTGTGAAGTCAATATTGTGGCCAAACGATCCTTAATTAAAGAATAATCCTTTTCATTGTCACATAAATGTTTAGGTCATATATTTAGAGAAAGAATTGGAAGACTAGGAAAAGAAGACATTCTTCCTTCTCTTGATTTTGAAGATCTAGATGCTTGTGTGGATTATATAAGGAGTAAATTTACTAAGAATAAAAAGAAAGGTGCTAATAGAAGTTTAAATCTTATAGAGATTATTCATACTGATATTAGTGGACCTTATTTACCTACTATTTGTGACAATAAATATTTCATTACCTTCATTAATGATTTTTCACGATATGGCTATTTATACTTGATTAATGAGAAATCTGATGCCTTTAAGATGTTTAAAATTTTCAAAACTGAGGTTGAGAAACAATTAGGAAAAGTCATTAAAATTGTAAGGTCTGATCGTAGGGATGAATATTATGGCAAATATAATGAGACTGGTCAACATATGGGAGAGTTTGTCAAATATTTACAAGAATGTGGAATAGTTGCTCAATATACCATGTCTGGTAGTCCTTTACAAAATGGTGTATCTGAAATGTGCAATCGTACTTTAAAGGATATGATGAGGAGCATGATGAGTAGGTTTAACTTACCGAAATTCTTATGGGATGAAGCAATTAAAACTGCCCTTTATATTTTAAATCGTGTCCCTAGCAAATATGTACCTGAAACACCTTTTGAGTTATGGACTAGTAGAAAATTTAGTCTGACCCATTTTCGTGTTTGGGGTTGTCCTATTGAGGTTAAAATATATAATTCAAATGAGAAAAAAAATTGACCTAAGAACTACCTGTTGTTACTTTATTGGGTACTCAGCTCATTCTAAAGGATACAAATTCTATTGTCCTGCACGTGGCACAAGGATTGTAGAGTCTATGATTATGACGTTTTTTGAGATGAATGTTGTTGATTTGGACATTTCTCAACTGCCTATTCATAGTGTACAAAATGAAATTGCAACCATTCCTTTACTTTTTTCACATGAAAGGATTATAAGGGTTCCTGTTCATGTAGGTAGTGATGGTGACAGTGTAAATGATCTTCCTTCTCCTATTGACAATCCTCCAAAGCCTGTTGTAGTTAAATCGTTACCAGTTAGAAGGTCTGTTAGGGCAAAAAGGTCAGCAATTCAAGATGATTATGAGGTTTATCTTAGTGAAAGTGATGATAATATAGGTCATGTTATTGATCTTGTATCTTATGATAAGACTGTTAATAGTGTTTGTTTTGATTTCTGGATTGATGCCATGAAAGATGAGATGACATCAATAAGTCATAACAAAGTTTGGAAACTAGTGGAACTTCGTTCTAATAATAAACCCATAGGTTGCAAATGAGTATTCAAGACTAAGAAGGATTCTAAAGGAAAGCTTGAGAAATTTAAAGTCAGGTTGGTTGCTAAGGGTTTTACACAAAGTGAAGGTGTAGATTATAATGAGACTTTTTTCCCTGTTTCCTCTAAAGATTCCTTTAGAATAATTATAGCCTTGGTTGCTCATTTTGATTTAGAATTGCATCAAATGGATGTCAAGACGACATTCTTAAATTGTGATTTGGGTGAGAAAGTTTATATGGTGCAACCTAAGGGTTTTAAAGAAAATGGTAAAGAGCACTTAGTTTGTAAGCTGAAGAAATCTATTTATGGTCTCAAACAAGTTTCGCATCAATGGTATCTCAAATTTGATGAGATAATCACTTCATTTGGTTTCACAGAGAATAAGATAGATCAGTGCATTTACCATAAGATCAGTGAAAGTAAATTTATATTTTATGTTCTTTATGTTGATGATATTTTATTGGCTAGTAATGACATGAGGATGATTTATGAAAACTAAATAGTTACTCTCTAGGACTTTTGATATGAAAGATCTTGGAGAGGCATCTTTTGTCTTGGGTATTAAGATTTGTCGTGATAGGTCCCGTCATTTATTAGGTCTTTCTTAAAGGGCCTATATTGATCGTGTGCTCAGTAGATTCAATTTGCAATCTTACAAAGGTGGTGATACTCCTGTGGTGAAAGGAGATAAATTTAGTAAGACACAATGCCCTAAAAGTAATATAGAGAAACAAACCATAAACAATATTCCTTATACAAGTGTAGTTGGCAGGTTGATGTACGCCCAGGTGTGTACAAGACTAGATATTGCATACGTTGTTGGTGTTCTCGGTTGATATCTTTCTAATCCTAGATGGGATCATTGGGTAGCTGCTAAGAAGGTAATGAGATACTTGCAAAAGACAAAGGATTATATGTTAGTTTATATGCGTGTGGATGATCTTGAAGTAATGGGGTATTCAGACTATGATTTTGCAGGATGTCAAGATGATATGAAGTCCACTTCGGATTATATTTTTATGCTTGATGGTGGTGCTGTTTCATGGAAAAGTGTTAAACAAACACTTACAGCTTCTTCTAGTAAGAGACTTGTTATGGTGCTAGTATACAAGCTATATGGTTAAAGAATTTTATTTCTGGTTTGTTTGTGGTTGATTTTGTTGATAAACCACTTCAAATCTATTGTGATAATATTGCTGCTGTGTTCTTCTCTAAGAACAATAAAAGTTCAAGTGGTTCTAAGCATATGAAAATTAAATATCTTATAGTAAGAGACTTAGTAAAGAAAGGAGACATTGAGATTCAGAACATTAGTACTGATTTGATGTTAGCTGATCCTCTAACTAAGGGACTCAGGCCCATAAGTTTCAAGAAACATGTTTGTGATATGGGTGTTGTGGAGTCTTTTGATGTGTTTGGTTAATGAGAGTTTTGTGCTTGTAATTGAACATCTAAGTTAAATAATTTTGCTATATTGCTTATTCATATTTATTTATATGAGTTGAGTATTTTGAGGTTGTTTGTTATGCGTATGTGCACATTCAATTTATATAACATGCTATGAGTTGTGGGTGATGTGCTTAAGATTAGTGTGATTATCTTAAGCTATGTTGGTTTTCAATTGTGTTTCTGGAAATAAAGGCTAAGACATATATTGTGTGTATTTCCAAAATGGAAATAAAAGCCTTATTGTGAAGTCTTATGAATTTCTCTTGCTCATTTGAGCATGTGTGAAAGAGAAATATTTGGAGAATTGACGAAAAAAATAATGTATTGATCACATGCGAGTGCTATTTTCTTGCTACACTACCATATCGGAATCCAGATCGGTTAAGTTGTCAATATTTGTGACTATGGATTGGTACTATATCAATAAGAGGCATAACTACTGTTATAATCCGATATTGATAATTTAATGTGGACATGATTATGTTTAAGGTGTTATTTTATCACTAAACTATATGTTTTCTAAAATTTGTGGTCACATTTGAGTTTAAAGTATTCAGTCTGAAAGTCGTTTTCAAAAATATTTTCTTTCATAAAACATGAAAACGCCATAATTAATATTGCCGAAGTGAGAGAATGTTAGAATTTTTTTTGTGGGCTAGCATTAATTATGGGTTTGTTTTAATTATTTATAAAACAGACTGAATAATATAGTTTATTGATTAGTGGGTAAGCTCAATTAAAATTGTGATCAAATGAGTTATGAGCTTGTGACATCTTTAGTGAGCCGATATGAAAGACGGTCAGTGTAGACCTATTTTAACATGAACATGTGATGGGTGAGCCTGTTAAAATTTATTATAAATAGGTTAAGTCCCTTCTCCTACTTTCATAACTCAAAAAACCCTAGTTGCTATTGTAGTCGTCTTGTGAAAAGGTCAAGGAGAGGAAAATTTAACTCTCTTTTCAACCCTTATTACTTATTATCTCAGTGTTCAAATTTCAGTGATCGTAATTATAGCGCAAAACAATTTAAGATCCAACGCGCAAATAGGTACGTCATTTGTTTCCGCTTAACTGTTAAATTGGTGTTCTAAATTTATGTACTAGATCCAAAAATTATTACATTCAGTTGTAGGGCTGAACTTTTTTTTTTTCAAAATGGTGTTATTATATATATATATATATATATATATATATATATATATAAACACTTATAAATATTCTATTAGTCCTTTCATTTTTTCCTACATAAAATTCTTTCTCTTATTATTATCTTATCTAATACTCTATATTTTTTTTTTCTATTTTTAACAATTTATGTTCTCAAATTATACATTTCACAAATATTATCTCTACCATTTCATGACAAAAAAACTATCCATTTCATAAATATTATCTCTACCATTGCAAAAAAATCTTGATTTTGGCTATGATGAACAATCTTCATTTACTACTTAATGTCTTGTATATATTAGGACCAAATATTTTCATGTTAAAAATATTATGTAAAATAGTGAAAGTACTAGTTTATGATTGTTAATGAAGATAATTGTAATTTATGATTGTTAATGAAGATAATTGTAACTCATACATAAACGTAGTCATTTAAGATCGTAACGAGATTCGCATAAACCTAATGGATTTCTTCTTAACCTCTTATGACTATAAAAGTAGGCATCAATTTAATAGGAGCACATCTAATATAGGTTGAGAAAGCATATTAGATAATTTAAGATAATCGTTCAAGAGTTAATTCATTCATAGAGAAAAATCAAGTCAAAAGAATAATCATGGGCAGTTAATATAGTGAACCTTAAATTTTGAGAGTTTTTCTTATTGAGTTTTCTCTATTGTGATTAGAAATTTAATTGAGTTAGTTAATTAGTTTAATTCTCAACTTTAATTTTGATTTTCAAATTAATACTAGGACTCAATTAATTTTGGCACTTGAACTTATTTTCTATGGGAATGATACCAAACTTACTATTATATTATTTGTCATGATTTGTGCATTTGTATGCATCATAAGACATAGACCAATTAAAAAGGTTGAGGGAAAAGAACAAAAAAAAAATAAGACAGCTGAAATCTGGTTGAATGATAGATTTGAAGAAAAAAGTATAATTTATACACTTTATTGATAATAAATAAAAATTGAGATGTAGTTATAATTCTAAAATTTTTGTAGTAATTTGTTTTTTAAATTATTTAAATCATATCAAATTCAAGTCAATTCGATTAACTAAAGTTGATTTAATTTCGATTATTCTACAGATGATATTAGAATTAGATCATGTTTGATTTAAATCATTTTAACTTTGTTTTCAAATGAAATCAAATTGAGTAAAAAACTATTACCCCTAATCTAAAGTCCTATGGTGACTCTTAGCTAATAGTGGAAATAGCTCATAAAAGAATTTAACATTAACAATATAATTACCAAGTTCTTAATTAGAGCAAAAAAGCCCAATCGACATAGGTAAGGAGGGATGCTCATTGTAAATAGAATAAATCCCTTAAATAGACAGTTTAAAAGCAAAAAAACTTAGAAAGATGGCAACTTCTAAATATCCACTCAGATC
Source organism: Omphalea diandra (assembly GCA_949677035.1). Classification (NCBI taxonomy): domain Eukaryota; kingdom Viridiplantae; phylum Streptophyta; class Magnoliopsida; order Malpighiales; family Euphorbiaceae; genus Omphalea; species Omphalea diandra. Next base: position 29,522 of record CATIWR010028057.1, read on the forward strand.
ATATATCTTGATAGAACTTTTTAAGTAACTAAACATTGAAGCTGCAAATGCTCTAACAACAAGCATATATGTTAGTCGGATAACCTTAATCCTTTATTATCCTTGAGAAGGAAGAATGTTGGAATAATGACTAGAAAGCGAAATCCATACTTTGGAAAAATACTAAATTAGTCAAAAAAAGATGGAAAATAGTAAATTAATAATAATAAAAAAAGATAGACTTTTATATTAAAGATCTTGCAGTCTTCATTAGATGAATATTTCTTTGAGCAAGATGGAAACTACATATTTAGAGATATTCTTAAAGATATATACAAAGCTCATAAGGTAAGCGACACACTGGATAAGAAGATGAACTAGCTTCAAGGATAATGTTGGCTTACCATGAAGTATAATACAAAAATTCTAGTCTAGAGGTGCCCTAAATACTAAAGTTATTATTATGATATCATCAAGTGATAAATGAAGAGTTTTATTACAAGTAACAATAGGCAGTGCTAAGCTCTTTGCCTAATGAGGTATTAATTTGCTTAGACCTTTTACACTTGTTAGTAGCAATTAAAGAGGATTTCTCATAATTGTTATAGATTACTTCTCCAAATGGGTAAAGGCGTAACTCTAACTTTTATAGCTCTACAAAAGATAATCAAGTTCTTTAAAAGAGAAGTTGCTTATGGGATTAAAATCCTCAATACCTTAATATTAGATATAGGAAGGCATTTAATTGTCAAATGTTCAAAAAGTTTTTGTGAATGACTCCACATCAAGCTATGATTCCCATACAAATGATATTTTTTTTACTAACTCTTTCGCACATTTATATTTTTATTTATTTATTCTTAAGATTTCCCTCGTTTTTATTTTGTAATGTATATAAATATCCCCATTTTCCTTTTAGATTGTACTTAATTAATCTTTTTTTTTAAATTAGATTTATTTGAGCCTCCTTTCCCTAAACGCTTGTAACATACACACACACACGTATATATATTTGCACTTTTAGATGTATGAATAATATAATTGATAGAGTTATAATAATTAAATAAAAATAATTGTAAAAGATAATAAACCAAATACACTATATTTGAGTAGAGGCTGGTTTAATGATAAAGTTATCTATGATGTTTAAGATCTCCTTTGAAGCATAGTCAATATTTGAATATGTTTCTGAATGGGTAATAAAGAAGTTGAATATTTTGCATAGGAGTCAAACTATTACCCATCTCTAGTCTTAGTCACACTGAGTGGTTACTTCTATTATGCTTAAGGGTTCTCCTAAACAATTTATCATATACTCTTTTGGGCTTTAATGCATGAAGTATTGTCATAATCATAAGATAATTCTACCTTATGATGGAATGAAACTAGGCACAACTTATAACGAAATGAAAGCAGGTGCAAGTTGAAAACCCCTCATTCTCATCATCCCTTAGCTCCTGATCTAAGATGTCATAAGCTTCAACCTAAGCGTTTGGCCTAGTCAAAAGAGGCATGAACACATCTCGAGCTAAATCACTCAAGCTTCAATTGAGATGCAAAACATGCTTGAATGTGAACTACCTAGTCTAGTTTAGGTCTCACTTAATTTAGGCATTAACTATGTTTGTCACACCTAAACAAAATAAGCATAATCAAATTTTGAAATATTGAACCATATACATAATTGTACCCATTCTAGTAAAGCCAAATGTTTTACTAAATAGCACAAGGTGACCTCAAAAATTTAAGTTAAGTAGGATGGAATAGATAAGACCAGCCAAACATAAAATTTGAACATCACTTGGATGACTACTCATAAGTTACCCCATCAAATTGAGTTGGTCTATTCAAACGAGAATTGATTTAACCACGCTAAATAAGACATGCTTCCACAAAAAAACTAGACAACAACTATTGAATCACTTAATATTCTTCTTAAGCAGCTGAATCACTAAAGTTTAGGAAAATAGTGATCATATAACAGAACAAACATAATTTAAGGGTTGATACCTATAAATCAAGTAAGAAAAATCTCCACGCATATGATTATATATATCATAATCACTCAAGGAGTAAGTTAAGCATCCAAAATAATTCACTTATCGTCAAGTAACATTATTCAATTCATTATATCTTATTTTATCCTATTCTTGTCTATTTTATTCTCCCAATTATCATGAATTTACTATAACTATAAGCATATCGCAACAGCTCTTGCTAATCCTTCTAATTTTATATATTGTGCAATTGATATCTTAGTCTAGTAGTAGATGTGAAATTGTATAAAAGTGGAAATCGAATTTGAATATCATTAATATAAAATCTTATATATATATATATATATATATATATATATATATATATA
>CATIWR010028078.1:0-15892 GCA_949677035.1 Omphalea diandra
AGATTGTCATCTGCTCCAGTGTTAGCCATTCCTACTGGTAATGGAGGATTTGTAGTATATAGTGATGCCACTTATTAAGGTTTTGATGCATTTTAATGCACCATGGTAAGGTAATTGCATATGCATCTAAACAACTGAAACCTTATGAATTATCTTACTTAGTACATGAACTAAAACTTGCAGCCATTGTGTTTGCTTTGAAAATATAGAGACATTACTTGTATAGAAGAACTTTTCAGATATTTACAGATCACAAGATCTTGAAGTATTTGATGAGCCAAAAAGAATTAAACATGAGATATAGGTGGTGGTTAGAACTACTAGAGGATTATGATTGCATCATTGAGTATCACTCAAGGAAGGCAAATGTGGTTGCTAATGCTTTAAGCAAGAAATTAAGAAGCGGTATAGCTCATTTACAAGTATTTCCATTACCTTATTTAGTTCAATTATGAGTTATGGATATGGAACTAAACATATAAAAGAATGGGGTATTGATTGCTACTTTTCAAGTGAGACTAATGTTGCATGATCGAATTAAAGAAGCCTTGATGTTGTATGGGAGACATAGAGATTTTGATATTCGAAATGATGCCTTGATGTTGGGTTTTCATATTTGTATGCCTAATGTTGATAACTTGTAAAGAGAAATTCTAGAAGAAGCACATAATGCTACTCCATATGCCATGCATCCAAAAATGATGAAGATGTATACTGCCTGGTAATCTCATTTTTAGTGGCCTAAAACGAAGAAAGATGTAGCACCAATGTTTCAACATGTTTGACTTGTCAGCAGATCAAAACAGAACATTAAGCACCAGCCAAAAAATTGAAACTATTGACAATTCCCGTATGGAAATGGAAAAGAATAACAATGGACTTTGTATATGCGTTACCGAGAACTTTGAAGAAGAATGATGTTATATGGGTGATCATTGATAAACTAACTAATTTAGTACACTTTTTGCCTATTCGATGGGGTAGTTCACTTAAGCATTTAGCCAAGAAATATATGGATGAAATTGTTAAATTACATGGTGTTCAAGTGTCCATTGTATCAGATAGAGATCCATGATTTACATCTCAATTTTGGGCCAGTTTGCAACAGGCTTTAGGTACCAAATGGAGTTTTAGTGTCATTTTTCATCCTCAGACAAATGGGCAATCAGAAAGGACAATTCAGACACTCGAAGGCATTCTTCAATCTTGCGTGATAGAGTTCAAAGTTACAAAGGATGAATATATTGTCTTGATTGAATTTGCTTATAATAATCATTATCATAACAATATACAGATGGCATCATATGAAGCACTATATGAAAGAAAATGTCAAAGTCCTATCTACTAGGATGAAGAAGGGATGTGTGTTTTAGAAGGGACAAAACTAGTGTACGACATCATGGACAAGGTGAAGGTAATCAAGAGCAAACTTAAAGCAGCACAAGAGAGACAAAAGAGTTACGCAGACCAACACAGAAGAGAAATGGAATATGAGGTGGGAGATAAAGTGTTCCTTCAAGTTTCACCATGGAAAGGAATAATTTGATTTGGCAAGAAGGGGAAACTGAGTCCTCAATACATAGGACCCTATGAGATCCTAGAAAGAATTGGTCCATTGGCTTACAGGCTAGCACTACCACTTGAGATGGCTCAGATTCATGATGTATTCCTTGTGAGTATGCTAAGAAAGTGTCGATCTAATCTTACACATATACTTAGGAATCCAGCAATAACAATTACAGATGATGTAAGTTATATTAAAGAACTAGTGGAATTCATTAGTTATAAGACAAAATGATTATGAAATCAAGAAATCCCTTTAGTTAAGGTGTTATAAAGAAACCACTCATAAGAAGAGGCTACATGGGAAATCGAAGAGAACATGAAACGACAATATCCACATTTGTTTACAGGTATTGAATTTTAAGGATGAAATTCTTTATAAGAAGGGAGGAAATGCAACATCCCCATCCATATTCATTAGCATTATCACATGAATATATTCATTACATAAATGATTTAAAATCCCACATGATCATATGCATTGAATAAATGATCATTTAAACATGTGAATTGGATAAACACGATAATGACACTTGCACCATTGCATTTGGGATGTTTGAACATATATGTAATGTTTATATAGTTGCATGGCAAATTGTCTTATGTTGTGTGCATGTTATAGCACCATAAATAATAGTGTTGTAGAGCATATTTAATAATATAAGGAGCATCTGGGGATTATGAGATGAAAAAAGGTGCTTAAGGAGTGAAAAAGATGGACTAAAAGAGGAAAGTGAACTTCCAACCAATGGAAGTGAAATACCATGATTTTGTCTTGTTGCAATAGGTTTACAAGTGGAATTTTTCACCCTTTAGGATTAAAATAGAGAGGTTAAACATAAGGGATAGCAAAAGAAAGAGATAGCTAAGGAAAAAAGAAAGAAAGGAGGAAGAAAAAGAAGAAGAAGAAAGAGAGGGAGAAGAGTGAGCTGCCTAGGAAAGAATCCCAAGATTTTTTGATTCTGGGACAATAGGTAAGTTAATTTATCTTCTTTCCACATGAAATTAATCCCTCATAACATTTTAATCATACATGGCTAGTGAGAATTATGAAGTATTTGAGGTAGAACTCTTGGATGGAAGTTGGAATTCAAAAGAACAAGAGTTGATTGTGTTGGTTTTGTTGTTAGAGCAAAATATTGTGCCCATGAGTTCATAACCCAAGAAGAGGAATTAGGGAAAGTGAAAAATACAAATTTTGTAGCTTTATACCTTATCTAAATTCATATGAAACATTTTTTCTTGATTTTGTATGTGTGAGGAGATATGGCTCATTCATTAGGGCTAATTCACAACCAATCGAAATCACCTCAGTCTTTCTGTTTTCATATATTTTGATGACTTTATGTGCTGACTTAAACAAAGTGTAAAACATGAAATTTGTAAGGTTATATCCCTTCTAAATAACTGTAAAGTAGTTTTGACTTATTTTTTGTGTGGAAAGAGATATGACTCATTGATTGTGACTAACCCTGTATCTGGATGAAACCTTAACTGTCTTTTAATTCTGTTTTTCAAGAATTTGATGGTCATAGATTTGGAATTTGGTGATGTGACAAACTTGAAATTATATATTTATGTATTATCAACAAGCTGTAAAATATTTTTGCCAAATCTAGTATGGTTATTGAGATATTGCCCATTCATCATGACTGATTGTCACTATGTTGAAAACCTATTCACCCTGAGATTGTTCATTTGTTTTGATGACTTTATAGATTAAATTAGATAATGAGTAAAACATAAAAAAATGTTCTTTTATATGTTTTGTAACTTTTGATATATTAATTTTGAAATTTGATTTGTAAGACCTAAGACCTACTCAGACTGAGATGACATTGAAATAGGTCAAAATTCAAAAATTCACTTCATTTTTTATATGTTTTATATTAATATAAAATTTGAGTATATTATATCATTATGTGTCTAGTTTATTTTAAAAAAAGAATGTATTCATTTGGAAAGTATATCTAGAGTTATTACTGGGAGAGTGTAGCAAGCTTAGGCTACCATATAAGGAAAATATGCATAAACACTAGGTCCACTTGCATTGACCATGCCATAGTGGCATACCAAGCGTTCATAATGATTTTGACATACTTATTGTTGGAATAGGTTGATTTAACCTAAGTCATGAACCTCTTTTGATCTTGACAATAGAGACTGATCAATCCTATACTTTCATTAAATGTTGTTTTGCATATTATAATTTAGATCTTTTCATTGGAAGTTGGATAAAGTTTAAAATCTCCAACCTTGCAAAGATCACTCTAATTTTCGGTATGTGTATGGTAAATCATGACTACGAATCAATCAAAAGAAAAGATGAAGCTAGGACAGAAGAAATCGTAGGCTATTTCACTATTGCAAACCAGGCAAAGATTGTCAAACCTTAGTCACAAAGGAATTCGCGGTAAGTGTCGTGTCTGAGTCGCGACCGCGACTTTCATAGTGACAAAGAAGGGAACCAAAGCCATAACCACAACATGCCAACTATCCTAAGTGTCTGTTCAAAGATCAAAAATAGCGAGGGCAAAAATTTAATAGCGATCGCAACTCAAAGAGTTGAAGTTTCCTCTTCAAATAGAGGAATATGTGGCCTCAATTGAGCCCAAGGCATTGTTATCTCGCGACTGCAACTTTTAAGAGTGGTTAGAACACAATGGCTATATTCTCCTGGATGACTAATGAAAAGCTGACATGTAGACTAGCCATTAAACACAAATAGGGTTTTTTGTCAAAATTTTCGACTCCTTTATGGAAATTGGAAATTTTCGACCATGAAAAGGTACTAGCGACTATGACTTCCACCTTATAAGCATTTAATGCTAAATCTGCTTAGCACATCTTGGAGATTTATTAATAATTTTAGTCCAACATTTCTTTGATGGATATGAGTTATAAATACTCCACCAAACAGATGTAAATGCAAGAGAATTCATTAATTTGTAACCATAATCTTGCTAATTTGCTACCCATTCTTTCAATTCTCATTTATGCTTTTGTGCTTGTTTGGTGTGAGCAATAAACACCATTGTAAAAGGTTTTAGTTTGAGCCTTGAAAACACCTATGAGAGGTTTTAGTGTGAGCCTTGAGAACACTTGTGAGAGATTTTAGTGTGAGCCTTGAAAACACTTATCAGAGGTTTTTGTGTGAGCCTAGAAAACATAAGTTGTAAAAGTTTGGTGTAAGCTTGAAAACATCTATTGAGTTGAGTGAAACACCCAATTGTAGAGAATTAGGGAATGGACATAGGGTTAGTTAACACTTGAATCACTATAAACACTTGTGTTAATATCTTTCTTCTCCTACTCATCTTCTAAAACACATTAACTCTATTTTTAATTTTTAAATTAAGCACCAATTCAACCCCCCTTCTTAGTGCCCTAGGCTAACAAGTGGCATTAGAGCCAAGTCTTACTTAAAACCTTAATTAGGTGAGTAAAGATCATGGCATAAGAAGAAATCCACTCACACCTCAAGCCTTACTTTGATAGAGCTGACTATACTTATTGGAAGTATAGGATGGAGCTCTATCTTGATACGGATGTGGTGGATCTTTGGGATGTTATGGTTAAAGAATGGAAGCCACCCACCAAAGTGATAGATGGGAGTGAAGAACTCATTCCTAGAGAAGAGTGGGTTGAAGCACATAGAAGATCAAATGGCAAGAACAAAAGAGCCATGACAATTCTTCTAAGTTCTCTCTCAAGAGAAGTGATTGGAAGAGTACAACAATGTCAAACAACTCATGTGATATGGAAAGCATTAGAGAACTATCACAAAGGCACCACCTTGGTGAAATCCAGTTGTATAGAGATGTATGTGATGGAGTGGGAGTTGTTCGTGATGAAGGAGGATGAGAGCATCACCGACATGGCTAATAAACTCCTAGCAATCATCACCAACATGAAGAAGTTTGGTAGGATTCTTACAAATCATAAGGTAGACTCTAAAATTTTAAAGTCTTTATCTTTTGAAAAGTTTGGTGCTATAGTGTGCAGTATCCAAGAATCCAATCTAAAAATAGGGAAGATGCCAATGGATGTCTTGATAGGCAAACTCTTAACTCATGAGTTAGCCTTAAAGAAAGATGAGGAGATAAAAAGAAAACCTTGGCACTCAAGTCTTCTTCTAAGGAGAAGGAAGTGGAGGTTAGTTCAAGTGAAGAAGAAAGTGATAAGGAGGAAAAGAAACTAGCAATGCTCTTTAGAAGGACCAAGGAGCTCATTAGAAGAAGAAATGAAAGAATGAACTTCAAGAAAGCTACTCCTAATTCTAAAGAGAGATCAATTGAAGTCCTTTGTTATGAGTGTGGCAAGCAAGGTCACATCAAATATGATTGTCCCAAGCTAAAGAAGAAGAAGAAAGGGGGATAAAGAGAAGAGGAAAAGCTTTAAAGCCACTTAGGATGATAGCTCAAGTGAGGATGATGAGGATGAAGAGTTTGCCTAATATGCTTCATGGCTCAAGAAGACTCTCCTAATAAGGTAAACACTTCAACTCATTCTCATTTAGATTATGATAACTTAGATCATGTAGATGAAGAGCTTCTAGAAGCTCTCACTATGAGATGTGATAAGTATAAGTCACAAATGAAATCTTACAAGAAAAAATGTTCAAAATTAGAGAAGGATTTCAAATTCCTCAATAATCTTGTAAGTGAATTAAAGGCTTCAAATGAAGAACTCAAAAAGGCTATGAAAAATCTTTCTAAATCATCTTCATCATTAGCTTCATGAAGAAAAGAGAATGACACACTAAAGGGAGAAGTCATTAAGCTTAGAAGCTTTATCTCTAAATTTCTTAAGGGTAATGAAGCTATAGATACACTCATAGTATCACAAAGGCCTCCCATGATTAGGCATAGTCTAGGTTTTAATGAAGCCTCAACCACTACATCTACACTCACTAAGTTCATTAGAGCCTCAACACCTCAAACTTCAAGTAATGACGTTGTTGGTAAGAAAAGTGCCCAAAGCACTAAACCCCTAAAGCCTAAGGGCAAAGGGAAAACACAACATGGCTCAACCCTTACTTCTAGTAAAGGTAATCATGCTTATATGTATAATAAGAAGCATGTTAATTTCAAGACACACAAAAAATTCACATCTACACCTATTCATGCATGCTCATGTTCTCACACACATAACCAAAGTATGAGAAGGCCACCTCCTCATACTAAGATTGTGCATAGGAAAAAGACTCACAAATCTAAACTCCAATGTCATTATTGCATGAGGTATAGACATATTAATATTTATTATTACATTAGAAAGGCTCACCTCAAATTGGAGAACCCTTCAATACCTAACCCATTAAGACCCAAGTATGCTTGGGTACCAAAGAAGAGATAATTTATTTGTGTTGTGTAGGGATATTTGGTAGCCACCAATGAATCAAATGATTGGCATATGGATAGTGGATGCTCAAAGCACATGACGGGCAATAGGAAGCTATTCATGGCCTTAAAAGTAAAAGAATGTGGTAATGTCATTATTGGTAATTATGCTAAGGGTAAGCTAATTGGCATTGGAACCATGGTAAGAATGATTTCTCCTTAATTAATGATGTTTTGTTAGTTAATGGCTTGCAACATAATTTGTTAAGTATAAGTCAATTGTGGGACAAAGGTAATAAAGTCACCTTTGACCCTGGAGAATGTCGAGTTACCACATTAGTGGATAACAGGGTTGTTTTCAAGGGTAAAAGGAGAGGCAATACCTGCTCAATTAATTTAGACAATTTGGCTAACCAATCTTTTAAGTGTCTTATGTCTCTTAGTAATGAAGTTTGGTTATGGCATAGAAGACTTGGACATGCTAACATGGAGCTCCTACAAAGCTTATCTAAAGCAAAGCTAGTGAAAGGTCTTCCCAAGCTAAGTTTCTCAAAAGACAAGACATGTGGTCCTTGACAAATGAAGAAGCAACATCAATCTTCCTTTAAAGCTAAAAATAAGTACATCTAAACCTCTTCAACTAATTCATAGGACTTGATATGACCTACTAGGAGTGCTAGTTTTGGTAGAAAACATTATGCACCAGTCCTAATTGATGATTATTCTGGGTTTACTTGGGTTTCCTTTCTAGCTCATAAGAATGATACATTTGATGCTTTCAAAAGCTTTGCAAAAAGAATTCAAAATGAAAAGGGTTACTTCATTTCTTCTATAAGAAGTGACCATGGAAAATAATTTCAAAACTAGCCTTTTGAAACATATTGTTCGGAGAATGGGATTTTTCACAACTTTTCAACTCTTAGAACACTCCAACGAAATGGTGTTGTAGAGAGGAAAAATAGAACACCAGTAGAAATGGCTAGAACTATGCTCAATGAGTATTCTTTGCAAAATTACTTTGGGGCTGAAGCCATTCATACTTCGTGTTATATTGCAAATAGAGTTTTTAAAAGACTCATTCTCAATAAAACATCTTATGAGCTATGGAATGGTAGAAAACCCAAGGTATCATACCTAAGAGTATTTAGATGCAAGTGTTATATTTTGAATACCAAGAATAATCTTGGGAAATTCGATTCTAAAACCAATAAAGGTATTTTCTTAGGTTATTCCACCTCTAGCAAGACCTATTTTTAACAAAAGTTCAATGGTAGTTGAGGAGTCTATGAATGTAGTTTTTGATGAATCTAGTAAACTTGATCTTAGGAAAGGTTCTTTTGTTAATGATCTTGTAAGTGACTTTGAAAACTGGAATTGGAAGACACTACAAGAGAGGAAGATGAAGACAGAGATAAAGGTGAATCATCAAGAGTAGAAGAGAAACCACAACATCAAGAAGAAATTGTACCAAATCAAGATCTACCCAAAGATTAGAGATTCTCCAAGCATAACCCCAAAGACTTAATTATTAGTGATACCTCAAAGGGTGTAAGTACTAGATCTCAACTTAATCTTTTAAATAATAATCTTGCCTTTGTTTCTCAATTTGAGCCAAAATCAATTGATAAGGCTCTTGATGATGCAAGTTAGGTAATTGTTATGCAAGAGGAACTCAACCAATTCGAGAGAAACAAGGTATGAGAACTTGTCCCTATGCTTAAGGAACATCCAATTGTAATTTGCAAATGGATGTTTAGGAACAAGTTAGATGAGCAAGGTTTCATCACTAGGAATAAAGCTAGGTTGCTAAGGGTTACAACCAAGAGGAAGGGATAGACTTGCATGGATCAGTGTATAAATAATGAAAAAAATTATTAGACTTGCATGGATAGACTTTCATCACTAGGAATAAATAATTTTTAAGAAATAAATTATGAGAAAAAATTGTATAAAGAATGAAAAAATTCAAATGGACATTTAAAAATTAAATAATAAATAAATTGATCATACCCAACTCAAAATATTAGTTTTAAGAGTAAAATCGAAATCTGATTTGAAATCCTTTCCACATGCAAATCTAATCGATGACCTTAACCCATCCAAAACTTGTGCTACTAACCTTATTGAATCTAAAAATACCTCAATACGAAAATGACTCAACTTGAAAATGAACGAATCCATTTGCCACTTCTAAGTGTAATAGATTTTAAGGAATCAATTTGTTCAACTTAAATAAATTTTTGCTTAAAACTATGTTGTGCAAAATTAAATGTATAAATAAATACATGATTCTTTATTATAATTATCTTATATATATATATATATATATATATATATATATATATATATATATATATTCATTATTTATTAATTTTATTTTTGATTATGAAATACTTAATATTATTCGTTTAATTGATTATCATGAATCACTGTATTTACATTTAATAAGTGTTCTCTTGTAATTGTGTCATATAAAATCGAAGGAATGAATCAATAGACAATATTTTATTACAATTATCTCTATACATAATACAAATTTTAAGAAAATAATTTTATTATTTTATTTACTTGATCATAAATTTTAATAAAATAATACTCAACCATTTATTTAATTAATTAATTAGTAAAAATAAATATTAAATTTATTTAAAATTGATTATTACAATCATTATGTGCAACACACAAATTTACAACTAATATTACTAGTACCTTTTATTGTTCTCTTTGCATTCTCATGGATCAAACTCCTGCTCATGTCCATGAAGATTTTATTCAAGAGCACTTATAAGTGAGGTGAAGAGCTACGCCTATAGTATTGTAGCTCCTAAGACAGAGTTTGCCTATCTTTTTTTACTAAATATAGAATTTGTTCATTTAAATATATATTTTTTATATTTTTTGATTCAATCTATATTTTTGTTCACTTTTTTATATCTTCAAAAAAATTAGCATTGAGATAAACATGGCTCTGATGACAATAGTAATCATACTAGACTGTGTTTGACTCTATATTTTGAATACATAATTTTTTTACTTTGTTTACAAAATGTATTTATTTTTATTCACTTTTTGTACATCATTGGAATAAATTCTATATTTGTAATTTGGATACAAAATTTTATTCACTTTTGGTACACGTTTGAACAAATTTTGTATCTAAAAATTGCAATACTCAAGGCAAAAAAACACTACAACACAAGTGCAGGAGCTCCTCATTACACCTATACTTAGTGTTTCTTCAATGTCTTACTATTGAATTTGAAAACTTAACCTCTATTTCAAAAGTCATTTATACTTCAACTTTTCCTATTTATTTGTTTTATAATTCTCCATACAAAACCAAACGTTCAACAAAACTAACACCCAAAATCTCAAGTTATTGTAGCCCTATTGAATGTATGTCACATCTAATTTGCCATCTCCTATTCCCAGATACATGGCATGTAAATAAGAGTTGGTAGTAGCGACCATGACTATGAAGATAAAGGTGACAATTTTTGAATGACCTAAAAATTTGACCTGAATCCAACCACACAAATGTGAAATGATCTGAAAATTTTTTAATTAGGTCAGATCGAGCAAAAGTCAACTTGACAGCCCGAATTAAAACTAACTCAAATGGATCAACTTGTGGCCAAACTCAATTGACTCGATTATATATATATATATATATATATATATATATATATATATATATATATATATATATATATATATATAATCATTGAAATAAAAAAGAAAGAAATTTATTTTAAAAAATTATTTAGATTATTTAATGAAATTTATATTCAACTTCAACTTTGATCTTATTTTATTTTTGTTTAAAATATAATGATATTTTTAATTAATTTACTAATTTTACTATGTCTTTTAATGTGCGTGGATTGCAATTTCTTATTTATTGTAGCACATTATATAGTAAGAATAAAAGTTATTTGTTGTGATAAAATAATTTTATCATAACTTTGTAAATTATTTAATAAAGTGAAAAAATATTATTGTGACCATATTAATTCTTCTTATATATAGTTTGGTGGGCATTAGAAATTTAACATTAATATATTGTGAAAAAAATTATGATGAATGATTTTATATCATAACTTATCTTGTATGTTCATTTGTTATGATAAAAAAAATTTTAGTTAAAAATATTTGGGCTCAATGGCTAAAAAACTCAAATGTTTGCATAAATTTTCAATTGTATCAAAGTTTCTAACTAGTCTATTACACCATAATTTGATGAATTAGTTTCAATTGTATCCCAAGTTAAAATCAACATTTAGTCTAGTATATATTTTAACTCAATTGACCTTTATATTTTTTTAATTAGTTTAATCAAATTGAAACTAAGTGTAAATCTTACTAAGATAATTTTTTTTATTTTTAGACTTTTACTCAATTTAAATGATTTTTCATAAAAAAATATTAAAATTTTATTTTTATTTTAGTTAATGAATAATTAATTGTATGTTTTCAAATTATAAAATTTTATTTTTATATATTTAAATAATAAACTAACAATCCTTAATTTTTATTTCAAGGATAATTTTTTTGGGAATGTTCAAGTCATATCATGTAATTGATTTTTAAATTTTTTTAGAAGTTTTTATTTCAATTGATCTAAATAATTTATTATTTAAATATATAATAATTTAGAATTTAGAATTTTTGAAATTTTAATGTTAAATATCATGTAAAAGTATACAATAAATTTAATGAAGAAAAATTAGATTAAATTGAATAAAAAATTAAAGTATCATATTGATTAAGGTCATGTAATTGATTTTTTAAAATATTTTTAAAGTTTTTATTTTAAATAATTTATTATTTAAAATATAAAAATTAAAATTTTAAGGGGAGATTCAGAGAATTTTTTTTTTAAATGAGATATTGATAGATTTTATAAATTATAAATTTAAATTTTAAAAATTTATAGAGACAGATTTTATAAATCATAAATTTAGATTTTAAAATTTTTATTTTTAAATTTAAATATAAATTAAAATTCATTATATAAAATGCATAATAAATTTGATTAAGCAAAAAATGAGACTAGATTGAATACAAAAAATTATCATCTTAATAAAGCTTATGTAATTGACTTTTTAAATATTTTTGTAAAATTTTTATTTTGAATATTTTAAAAAATTATTATTTAAAATACAAACTTAATTTTTTAAGAAGATGAGAGTAATTTTTTTTTTTATGAAAATACGAGATTGAGAGATGTTATTACTTATAAATTTAAATTTCAAATTCTTAATTTTAAAATTTAAATATAAAATTAAAATTCATTATTCAAAGTACATAATAAATTTAATAATGCAAAAATAGGATTAAATTGAATAAAAATAAGTATATCATATAAATTAAGTTATAAATTTAATTTTGGGTTTGATTGAATTAATTGAAAAAGTATAAGGGTCAATTGATCCTAAATATGTATTTTACTAAATTTTGATTTTGACTTGGGTATAATTAAAAGTAATTCATCAAATTAGATTGTAATTGACTCAGTTAGAAATTTTGAATATAGGTAAAAATTACATAAAAGTTTGGATTTTTTGAATCGTTGCACCAAATTTTTATCATATTTCTTATATGATTTAATATGTAAAAGAAATTTATCACCAGTTTTTTTATAATAATTATAATAAATTTGATTTTTGTAACGTTAAAATCATATATTAAGATAAAATTAATTTTTATCACATAAATTTTGATCATAACACACAAAATTTTTTATAATGATTGGTTTGATTTGTAAATTAATTTAAATTATGATATATGACTTAAATATAATTCTTGTCAATTGATTGTTTTCATTATATATAGTCATTTGGTTAAAAAAAATAAATTATATTTAATTTATTAAGCATTTAAATAAAAGTAAAAAAAATTAATCAATTTCTATTTATATAAAATCTATCTAACTAAAAATAATTTTTTAAGAGAATATTATTATTTTTCTATTAATAAATTGTGAAAAAATATTGCATAAATAATGAAAAATTCTAAATAGACATTTAAAAAATGAATAGCAAATGAATTGATTAGACCCGATCCGAAATTTCATTTTTAAGAGTAAACTTGAAATTCAACTTAAATAGGACCCGAAATTCTTTCTATATACAAACTTGGTGGGTGATCTAAATTCGTTCGAAATAAGAGTAGCTTGAACCCTATCTAATTCAAAAACACCTCAACTTGAAAATGACCCAACCTCAATCCCCTTGCCATCTATATATGAAGGTGCTTCCTATATTTCTTGATAGGTAATTCGTCCTAAACTGGTATGCAATGTTGAAATTAATGTCAAGAATCTAACAACTAATCAAGTAAAGAAAATTCTAATTTCCAAATACACCTCCAGAAAACTTATTTCTAATAACCTAAGTTCTAAAAAATTAAAGGTTGTTTAAGCCAAGCCTAAGATTATCTAAGTCAATTTTAGGTGTTGCCTTAAACTAGTTTGAATGAACCAAGCATAGCTTGATAAATTCATTAAATCCTTTTAAGAACTAAAGAAGATAATTTTCTCATAAGAAAATCAAAATTATATTGATGAAAAATTAGTGTTCTTACATATTTTGATGGCCTATTTATAGGTATTATAAAGCTCAACTTATTAGGAGTAACCTATTGTAGAAACTAAGAAGAAAAATAAATAGGAAAAGGCCCTATGCCTATTTGGCCAATAAGAGTATTCAAGCTTCCTAAATATGAACCAATATTACAATACAAGAAAAAATTAAATTATATTCCAAAAAGGAAGAAAAATTTGACCAAATAAGAGAGAAATAGGAAGACAAGTCAACAAGTCAAACTTTAATAAATTTTTGACATATCTTGGACTTGGACTTTGACCCTTTGACCATGGGTGCTACCCCCTTATTTGTCTTCTAGCTTTTTGAAATCTTCTAGAACCTTCATGAAACCTTCTAGAATCTTCTAAAATATTTTTAGTGGAAATTACTCCATTTGAACGTTTAGAGTTGTAGATTTTATTTTGAGGATCCACACATGAAATTGAAATGTAAAAATAACTATTTTGCCTTTACAAAGAGGATCCAATAAATGCTCCAATTGCTCTAATGCTTGTTTTCTTGATTTTTATTTTGGCACAGAATTTTCAAGACTCTTTTATACTTCTTGAGTTGTGCTTTTATTATTGTTACTTTGTATTAGATTGGTTCTTCTTGCTTGTTGCTTTCTTAGTTTACATCATTCCCTCCACCCTTAAAAAGGTTCATCCTCAAATCGTGTACTTCATAAAGATCAAAAGGAGACAAATCATAAACATTAAAAGTAATACTAACTCTATACTCACTAAGTAAGTCTATCTTGTAAGCATTATCATTAATTCTTTCCAAAGCTTGAGATGGACCATCGCCCCCTAGGGTCTAGTTTAGATTTTCTTTGATTAGGAAACCTTTTTCTTTCTAAAGTATACCCCAACCCAATCACCAAGTTTAAATGTTATTTTCAAACCTCCCTTATTAGCTTATTACCTTTTCATTCCTTTTTTATATATTCCTGTGCACCCTTTCATTCAAAGTTTTTACAAAATTAGCTTTTTTGTTACCATCTAAATCCATGCACATATACAATGGTAAAGGGAACAAATCCAAATGACTTAATGAAACAAAACTATAAACAATCTTAGAAAGATAATAATGAGTAGATGAATGCGCACTATGATTATATGCAAATTCTATATGTGGCAAACATTCTTCTAATGTTTTCAAATTCTTTTTAACCAAACACACAATAGTTATCCTAAAGTTCTATTAAAAATTTTGATTTGTCCATTAGTTTTTGGGTGGCATGTAGCAGAAAACAACAATTTAGTTCCCAATTTGTCTTACAAAGTTTTCTAAAAAAGCTAAAAAGTTTTGTATCCTATCACTAAGAATGCAAGGCATACCATGCAATCACACAATTTCTTTGAAAAATAATTTACAATATTAATGGCATCATCAATTTTGTGACATGCAACAAAGTGCACCATTTTGGAAAATTAATCAATAATAAAAAAAATAAAATCATTGCCATGTTTAGACCTAAGCAACCTAAAACAAAGTCCATTAAAATATCAATCTAAGGCAGACTAGGAATAGGCAATGGCATGTACATTCCATAGGGTTTAGACTTAGATTTATCTTGTTTACATGAAAGGCACTTATCACAAATTTTTTGCACATCAATTCCAAAAATAAAATTATTCCCATGTTTAGACCTAGACAAACCTAAAACAAAGTCCACTAAAAGCAATGGCATGTACAATCCATAGGGTTTAGACTTAGATTTATCTTGTTTACATGAAAGACAGTTATCATAAATTTCAGGCACATCAATTCAAAAAATAAAATCATTGCCATGTTTAGACCTAGGCAAACATAAAACAAAGTCCATTAAAATATCAATATAAGGCATCCTAGGAACATTCAATGGCATGTACAATCCATAGGTTTTAGACTTAAATTTATCTTGTTTACATAAAAGACACTTATCAAAAAATTTTTGCACATCAATTCGCATGTTAGTCTAATAAAAGTGTTCATGCAAAACATCTAAAGTCTTTTACACACTAAAGTGTCACAATAAACCTCCCTCATATGCTTCCCTCACAAGCAATTCATGCAAAGAACAATTAGGCACACATAATCTATTGACTCTGAACAAAAATCCATTATGCCTAAAAACTTCTCATATCCAACTTTTTCACAAGCATGAAAGAACTTGCTCAAATCATGGTTATCCATATATAACTCTTTAATATACTCAATAACCAAAATTTTATCATTTAAAATAGAAAGAAACACTTACCTTTATGATAAAGCATCAACAATAATACTTTCCTTAGCTTGTAATTTTGTTTTATAGGAATTAATCCATACGACCATAAAAGGAACTTCTTTTCTCTTAGAACATCATATATATATATATATATATATATATATATATATATATATATATATATATAT
>CATIWR010028118.1:0-71045 GCA_949677035.1 Omphalea diandra
TGGTCTGCTTTTCTTCATGTTCCTTGTAGGCCTTGAATTAGACCCAAAGTCCCTTCGTAGGACAGGAAAAAAGGCCTTAAGCATAGCTCTTGCAGGAATCAGCTTACCCTTTATACTAGGAATTGGAGTATCATTGGTCCTCCGTAAAACTGTCGCTGAAGGTGTAAAACCAGCTCCACTTCTTGTATTCATGGGGGTAGCTCTTTCTATCACTGCTTTTCCTGTTCTGGCTCGTATTTTGGCAGAACTCAAGCTTTTAACTACTGATGTTGGTCGAATGGCAATGTCAGCAGCAGCAGTAAATGATGTAGCAGCATGGATTTTACTTGCTCTTGCCATTGCACTCTCTGGAACTGAACGGTCTCCCCTGACATCTTTATGGGTGCTTTTAGCTGGTAGTGGATTTATTATCTTTTGTGTAGTCATTATCCCTCCTGTCTTTAAATGGATGGCGTCTCGTTGTCCTCAGGGGGAGCCAGTAAATGAAATTTATGTCTGTGCTACATTAGCTACCGTTTTAGCAGCAGGTTTCTGCACTGATACTATAGGAATTCATGCCCTCTTTGGTGCTTTTGTTATTGGAATTCTTATGCCAAAAGATGGACCATTTGCTGGTGCACTTGTTGAAAAAGTTGAAGACCTTGTATCTGGCCTCTTCCTCCCATTGTACTTCGTCTCTAGTGGATTGAAGACCAATGTGGCCACAATTCAAGGGGCTCAATCGTGGGGCTTATTGGTTTTAGTAATTTGTACAGCTTGCTTTGGGAAGATAGTTGGCACTCTAATCGTCTCTCTGTTGTGCCAAATTCCTGTCCTGGAAGCTCTAACTCTGGGATTCTTAATGAATACTAAAGGGTTGGTGGAGCTCATTGTCCTCAACATTGGTAAAGATCGAAAGGTAAATTCAACTTCTGCTATTTATAGATGCTAATTAATCATATAGACTGTTAACTCATTTGTACTTGTATTCTTCCTTGCAGGTCCTGAATGATCAAACATTTGCTATCTGCGTTCTGATGGCTATCTTCACAACTTTTATCACAACACCGATAGTTGTAGCAATATATAAGCCAGCCAAACGAGCGATTCTTGCTGATTATAAGCACAGAACAATGGAGAGGAAAGATCCCAATGCTGAGCTTCAGATCATGGCCTGTTTCCATAGTACATGGAATATCCCCACAACAATTAACCTCATTGAGGCTTCACGTGGAACAGAGAAGAGGCAAGGACTCTGTGTCTATGCTCTGCATTTGATGGAGTTGTCTGAAAGGACATCCGCAATACTTATGGTTCATAAGGCGAGAAAAAATGGACTACCCTTTTGGAATAAGTTGCAGCAATCTGATAACAATCATGTAGTTGTCGCCTTCGAGTCTTTCAGGCAGCTGAACAGTGTGTTTATTCGTCCAATGACAGCAATCTCAGCTATGCATAACATGCATGAGGATATCTGCATAAGCGCTGAAAGGAAAAGGACTGCAATGATAATCCTCCCATTCCACAAGCATCAGAGGTTGGATGGTGTTATGGAGACAACTAGAAATGAATTTCGTTGGGTCAATAAAAGAGTTCTTGAGAGTGCACCATGCTCGGTTGGGATTTTGGTGGATCGCGGGCTTGGCGGAGGCACGCATGTGCCTGCAAGCAATGTTTGCTCTTCTGTGACAGTGCTGTTCTTTGGTGGGAGTGATGATCGCGAAGCCCTTGCTTATGGTGCAAGAATGGCCGAGCATCCTGGAATCAGTTTAACCATCGTTCACTTCAAAGCAAGCTCTGAGATTTTGGGGCAGATGGTCAAAGTTGATATAACTGTGGAACCTGACGCTTCATCAGAATCAGCTGATAAAGCAATCCTAGCAAGGTTAAAGAAGATTTCAGATGACAGCTCAATCAAATTTGAAGAAAGAGTAGTGAATAGTGGTAAAGAAGTTGTTGAAGCAATTAAGGACTTCAGCCGTTGCAATCTGTTCCTTGTCGGTCGAATTCCAGAGGGTACTGTAGCTGCAGCTTTGAATGAAAAGGGCGAATGCCCTGAACTTGGTCCCGTGTGCAACATCCTGACTTCTCACGATTTTACAACTTCAGCTTCTGTCCTGGTTGTGCAGCAATATAAATCTCCTGCTGCTATTCAACCAACACCAGGCAGCTCTACAAAGGCTGCATAATTGGCTGGAGATGATTCAGAAACTGGGTAGATTGACTTGTTTACAAAAAATCATGTGAAGATTGCTCCAATATTTCTTTCCCCATATCAAATTATTCGAATAAAGATTACGGTGCTTTTCTTTCTTCCTTCTTCTATCTCAATTTGCCTCTGATAAATTTCATACTAAATAAGTCTTAAATATTGTTTAGCAACTAAATAATCGGGACTTACTAAACTGGTGCGCATGCAAGCAATTGCGGATAAAACCATGATTTCAATGCCCTTCCCCTAACAAACCAAAGAGGAAATGGGTTCAACACTCCTTTTGTAGCAAACCAGAAAAAATAAATATAATGCTAAACAATTACAAATGTGCATGAACTTAATAAGATACCTTATGGTCTGTCAGCATAAAATGTGCATGAACTTAACTAGATGAATTATGGTTTGTCAGCTTACAATTGTGCATGAACTTAACAAGATAAATTATGGTTTGTCAGCTTTGTAGTGGAGCTAGATCACTAGTGTGTGCCCAAAAAAAATAAAAAACAGAGCTTAATAGATACATAATTTGAGGAATCTAAATAAATAAATTCCTGCAGTGTGGTGGCCAAATAAACTACAGCATATGATACATTTGTTGCTGACATTTGATCAAGAGACTTCGTGCACTAGTGAGATTCCATTATATGTCTTTATAAGAACAAACTTGTTAGAGTCGCCATCATTGACCACAGTGCACCGTCCAAATTTTGTTTTCTTCAATAGGTTAATTCGATCTAGTTTTTTATCAAAATCAAATAAACATAATTTTATATATTTAAAATTAAATTGAAATTTTTGAAAAAACTGAATTAATCGAACTAATTAAACTGAAATTTATGTGTCTATAAATAGAATCTATAAACGTTCGGTTCAGTTCAATTTAATTAAATTATATATATTTTAAATCTGGTTCGATTTAAATTGATTTGATTTATTAACAACTTCGATTTTTATCTAAAAAATGAACTAAAAATCAATTTTTTTTTAAAATTAAAACCAAACTGAATTAATTTTATGAAAGAATCAAATCAAACTAAATCTAACCAATTTTGCTCAATCGATTTTTTTCTATTTGGTCCAGTTTTTGCACCCCTACTTAAAGAATGTGCACTTTAAGAGGATTGAATTGTTCACTTTTTAATGATAAAATTAACAACTACTGTTTAGTTTATCTTTTTTTTTTTCTAAAAAAAAAAAGAAATTAGGATCTAAATTCTACCCTTTGCATTACCGTGACTATTCTTTTTGAAAAAAAATATAAATATAATATCAAATGTTGGTCAATGTTTATAATTATATTTATATCCGTATTATATTATATTTATCTATTAATGGCATGTTTTTTCTTTTTTGATTTTATTTAGTGAAATGATTTTTATTTCATTTTATTAGTTTTTCTCTTTAAGAAATTTGTTTAGATTTATTATTTTGTCTCTTTGCGTGATAGTTTTTGTCTCATTTCTATGCAAATTTTGGTACTTCAAGATCTATTATTTAATAGTTTATGATGATATACTATTGGGTATTATCTTTTCAGATATGTTTTGATGCATCATATGAAATTTCAACCCACAATAATTATAACATTTTTTGTGGTGGAGATCTGCATAATTGATAAAAATATATTTTTTTCCGAAAAAGATTCATAACAAAAATAGAATTTTAATTTTAAATTTGAGTTAATGTGTTATTATTAATAGTGTTGAAAATTAATTTATATTAGTACTCTAGATTATAAACATATTTTTTTACATATCTATTACTATTTATAAAAGAAAACATATTTTCATTATTCTAAAAAAAGTTAAACAATATATAATTAAGTTCTTAAATATTTTATGAGAAAGTTACGTAGATCTCTTAAATGTTATTTTTTAAATATATATTTAATTTTTAGTATTGGAGAGAAAGATTTTATTGATAGGATTTAAATTCTACCATATACTTCTAATCTTATCTTATAACTAAGGGTTTATTTGATTTAGCAATGGTGATCAACAATGAGCGGTTAGTGATCAATATTCAATGGCCAACAATTAGTCTTCAACAGTTATTGATGAATGATCGATGATTGTAATTAATTATAGAGATTTGATAACTTAGCAATTATAATTGTGTTTGAATTGTAAAATGACCAAAATATACATTATATTTTTCACTTGTAAATATAAAATCTTAATTGCTGCATAAGATAAAAATATTATTATTTACCAATAAGCATCCAAATTATTTTATAATTAATAAATAATAAATTATGGTAAATAAAAATAAAATAATTGTCATGATACAAGTCATTACAAATTATTAACAACTAATTTTAAAATACTTAAACACTAATTCTATTCTTCATAAAATCAGAAGCAATTTGGTCATACAATGCATTCATCTCTGTATCTATTATGAAGCTATGATTCACTGTGATTAGTCTTCTATATCTTAAAAGATATATTTGGCATAAAATCAGAATTTCAACAAATCATTTAAAAGTCGAATCAATTATTGCCTATTTTCGAACAATGTTGTGAATAGTCATTGATGCAAGCACAATATTCTTTTGTATTGATATGAAAATAATAGCATAAGTTTCAATACATTCCACTTACCTTTTTCAAACTACAAAAATATGTTCAATGCAACTTCTTAAAAATGAATGTGCACGGTTAAGTTTTTTTTTTGGGTCATATCGGTTGACTATCATGTTTAAATTTAGCAAGATGATATCTCGTGCCTTTATATGGACAATAAAATTTATTTGCATTTAGATATGTAGCATCGGCCAAGTAATATTTATCTGAATACGTAACAGTATTAAGAAAAAATAACATATCAAAATCTTCAATAACAAAAAATAAAAATAATTAATAATATACATGATTAACAAAAAAAAAATCCAATTAAGAAATTACCTTGAGCTCGTTTAATAAAATTTAAAGATGCATCATTGATAGCAAATGAAAATATTTGAGAATCATGTGCTATACCCTCAAAAAGGGTTATTCTTAGTGTCTATTGCCTTGTTTTCTTAAATATGATGTTTAGAAATGTAGACCAATGTTAATGCTTTAAGTTTATAGAGAAAATCAAGTCCAACTTTTCAATCATGATGTATCTAATAATCATCATGAATTTTGCAAAGTCTTAAGATATATGTGTCAACAAAATAAAATTGTTTCAAAGGAAATATATGGCCACTATTATCTAATGATGCTCCTTGAGACTTTCTCTCCGCAGAATGTTGCAAAAGCTTAATGGCAAATAGAAAATCAATTCCCTCAACCATCCCTCTCAACTGATATTCCTAATAAAGATTATATCCTGGAACCAAATCCTCAAGACTATATGCTTACTACATAGAATACAAAAGAATCAAACTTTATAGAAAAAGATTCTATTAATAACAATGACTTAGAATACCATTATATGAACATGTTGCCATCTCATGAACCAATTATTAAGTGAAGAACAATTGTCCTTTTATATATATAATTATAAGTGTGTCCTGTGGTATCAAAATATATAATGTCCAACTGTATTGTAAATATGCGTTTAAAGCATATGATTTACCTTAGATAGATAAGATTGTTTTAAGCATCTTACTTTTTCTTTTTATAGATAAAATCTTATATTATCTTATGAAAGATGTGAAATGAGCTCTCGATATAAAGAGCTTGTGCATATTATTACTATATATTCTGTCTTAGAATTACAATGTGGATTTCTAAAATCACCTTTATTACAATGTGAATTTCTAAAATCATTTTTACCCTTAAGCTTCTTTATCTATCTCTATAATCTCTTTCTCAAAGAAAATGATCTTGTAAATTTTTTTCATTGCATGATTTCAGAGAGGACAAGTGCTTATGAGAAGACCATCAGGGTCTGTACGGAGCACTACTCATAATTGGATTATGTTATAAGACAATAGATAATTCTGATTTTTGAAGTGGTCATTACTGTAAAAGTTTAAAGAAAATTTTGAATAAAAATTGATAAAAATCACTGCTAATTGGAGTTATATCTATTATTAGTGATTGTTTTATATAGTTTATCAAACATGTATTTCTTAACTATTGAATGAGAAATTTTTATTAGTTAGGCTAAACATCCTTAAGTGTTCACATCGTTCCCCTAATGATGTTTGTTGGGAATTTATTGACCTAGTAATATAAAATATATACATATGGGGAAATTTTAATATCATATTTTTTATTTTTATTCCAAACAAACCCTTTTAATAATTGATTGTTGCAGTTATATGATGTTAGTGCTAAGTGAGTGTTAGTCTAGCTGAGATACCTAGGTGTATTGCCTGAATTCTATAAGAATTCATATAAAATAAAAAGAAAGTTAATTAAAAGTTTTGTTATAGAGTTTTATCATTTAATTTATTTCTCATACAAAATATGCATTAGTAACCTTGTATTTTATATAATATAAAATTGAGTATCAATTAAATATAATATTAAATTGTATCTAGATATTAATGGAAACATAAATGGAACGCTGCACAAAGTGGGTATAATAATGGGATATGGAATATCAAATTGAATTTTAAATTGAATCGAAAAAATTAGTTATGAAAAATATTAAAAAGAATAAAAAATTTTTTTGTCTCATACTGTCTCAAAACAAAAAAAAAAAAAAAAAATTTTGGGGCAACACTTATATTCATACTGAGAATTATATCTTTTGCCATGATTTATCCCATACCGAGTAGTATTTTGTCACATATGTATAATGTTTATATTTTAGAATTGATATACTATAGTTTTATAGGCTTGTTTTTTTGCATTATTAAGTATTTGATTTTAAATTTTAGATTTTAAGTAGATATTAGATTAATTATATTTATATAATATTTACATTTAAAAAATTTAAAAATCATTAATTTTGAACTGTCTTGTCTTGTTTTATTTGTCTCGTATCTTGTGTTATCTTATTCTAAAAATTTGGTACAAGACAAGATGAAAGTCAATAATATATAAGAAAAGACTGATTCTTGAATTTTGAGAATCGATAATTTTGGAACGGAACATAGATTTTCAAATCTCTAGCTTTACCCATCTCATACATATCCTCATGTTTAATTATTATTAGTGATTATTCTAATTTAAAATTCAAATATATACAGTTCTATAGAGAACATAAAATTCATTTAGATTTGAATATTTTCTTAATTTTAAATTTCAAAAAATCAACACTCTATGATATATTCAAAGTATTAAAAAAATTCGACTTTCTAAATATACAATGACAATATTGTTGGAATACTATCAAACACAATCGATCTAAAAGTCTTAATCATTATTACTAAATGGCTACTCACATTTGAAATGAATGTAAATAGTTTAAGTAATTAAAGTTAACGAAAAAAGAACTTGCTTTACAATCTACAATGGGCTTTCAATCGCTAAAGCCTAATGGATTTACTTTTAGATAATTTATTAAGAAATAATGACATGAGACACCTTTTTTATTTTCTAAAGGCATTTATATCCCACGTTTGTTATCAAGACAATTCAGTACATGCAAATTTACTTTTTTATGCTGTTTTTATTTTTTTTGTATATTTTCATGAAATTGCACCAATCGCTTTGTTGTACCGTTCATGTTTCCCCCATTATCATAATACCTGAATTTTCAGTGTATTTTCATTTTTGTTTGCTCATATTATCACGTTTAGCTATATTTTCGTTTTTTCTCTTTATTTTTGTTTCTTTCACTCACTTTCTCAATAACAAAAGAAGAAGACGAAGATAAGATGAATGTGAAATTTTGATTTTTTTTTCTAAGATCTAGTAGTTGTTTTTGTTATTTATAATAAAAAAATCATGAGTTTTTGTACATTTTAAATGTAAAATAGTTAATAAATGAATATTTTTAAGCTAAAAATTAGTCATAAAAAGAAAAAAAATTGTATTTGTTCGAGGTTGAAGATGATGTCTACGTTCTAATTGTTTTTCTTTTTTCTTTTTGTTTATCGATGGTTGCTTCAACAAAAAAATAAATACAAAATAAATATTTTTCTACAAACTATTTTTTGTATTTAATTTTTAATAATTTTAAATTAGTAATGGTCATTTGTAACCTAATAATAAACTAAAATAAATCAGCAATAAACTATTTGTAAACATTTTACTGTGTAAGAAAAACTAAACGCAAACATCGTCTTTAAATTTTTTTTTATTTATTGATGATTGCATCAACAAAAATAAACACAAAATAAACATAAAATAAAATTTTCGTGCAAACTATTTTTTATATTTAATTTTTAACAAATTTAAATTAGTAATAAGTCATTTATAATCCAGTAATAAATCAAAATAAATCTATAATAAATTATTTGTAAACATTTTACTATATAAGAAAAACTTAACGCAAATATCGTCTTCAAGATAAACAAAAATAAACCATTTATAAATCAATAATAAACCATTTGTAAACCACTAATAAATAAAAAATAAACATAAAATAAACCATTTATAAATATTTTACCGTGTAAGAATAACTAAATGCAAATATTATCTTCAATTTCTAGTAACTCAATTTTTTCTTTTTTTTTATGACTGGTTTTGAGTTCAAATATGTTTATTTTTAACTTTTTTCATTCACAATATATCAAACTCAGGATTTTTTATTCTAAATAATAAAAAAAAAATTCAAAATCATATTAAATCTGTTTTTAAAGTGACAAACATATATAATGAAGAAATTTCTCTTTCTAAAATAGATTTTGCAAATATATAATTGTGTGCAAGGAAGAATATATATTTTATTGATCTTGATCAATTAATGGTTTTCAAATGCAACTTGAAGAAAATTTTTTTTAGATTAAAAAGTAAGAAAAAGATGAAATTAAAAGGATAAGTTTCGAACTGTGTTTTATGATTTTATATATCAAGGAGCTGATAATGAAGATACGAGAAAATTTTTGCAATTGAAAGTATGATTTGTTTCTTTTTTTCATTATAGATTTGTTAGAGAATAATTTATTGAATTGAAATTGTTAAGGTAAAAAGTTTTTTGTTACCGATTTTTTTTCACTTCAGTTATGAAAAAATTTTGATAACAGAGAGAGATTAAAGTGTATTTTTGTGATAATTAACTACAAATCTATTTTTTAAAAATTGTAATTGTTGAAAGTAAATTTATCATTAAAATTTCATTTTTAGATATTCATGCCTTTATCACATTTATTATTATAAGCATCGTGGCCACTTATTTAGTAATGTAATAGCAATCATGAGCTCAATATTTCTTTAGGAATAAAATGAATTTTTTTATTTAGGAATAAAATGAAATTTCTATTCAGGAATAAGCAAACACATTGATTAATAGATTAAGAAATGTAAAAAATTATAATTTTTAATAATTAAATCTACTCAAATGATAAAACAGTGCAATTTGTCTTCTAATAAATGCACTCAATTCAATAATTATTATCAATTACATTATGAATATAATATTTTTCAATGAGTTTCATAGCTTGAATATTTAAAAATTGCTAAAATTCACTCTCTAAAACGATAACTCTATAAATCTAAATAGAACGAAATATAAAACTTTCTTCATAAAAATATATTATATCCATGAAGAATGACCTAATACTTCTTATAACAGGAAAATAAAATAATAAAAAAATTAATGCTAATATATTTTTATATAAAGAACATTGAATTCTAGATTTAAATCTAATCAAATCAGCATTTATTTTTTGTTTGAAAAATAGAAATAAATCAAAGAAAAAAGAACAAAGAAAGTGAAAATAGTGGAAAAAAAAAATCTTTGATTAAGAAATAAATAAGAAAAATATATATGAAAGAGAAGGGAAAGAAAGAAATAAAAAATAGTGTAACAGAGAATCATATTGTCCCTCTAATCAAAGCTGGATGGTTATAGTTGGTGACCCTTTTTGGTTAGAGAATGAATGTTCCTTTTTTTTTTTTTTTGGTGATAAGTGACTTATTGTTGAAAACAATTTTTTCCTGTGTTTATTATTAAAAACAATTTTTTCTTACTTTGGTATATAATTTATGAAACAATTTAAAATGGTCTTATAATGTATTGATTTTAATGTTTGTATTTTATTTTTTTAATCAATATGTATAAATTTTTAAAATCTTCATTTAAATTGATTTTAACTCTTTCTATAGGTACAAATATAATTATCACTATAAAGGAGTTTAGATTACCAAAAACTAGCATAAAAATCTAAAATATACTCAACAAAATACAGGCATAAATAGCAAAATTAAAGAAAAAGGGGGAAAAAAAGAAAAGAAAAAAGGAAAGTGGATGAGGAAATTATTAACAAGAAGTATTCTTTCTTCACCAAAACAACAATTTGTTGTAAAATATACTCAAGTAAAGAATGAAATGTATAAATTTCTATTGATTAGGTTTTAAGAAGAATGAAATGGGTGTCGGTAAATTTTTTATAAAAAAAAAAAAGAAATATAATCGTATTATATAAAAATCATGTTTTAATAACTATTCTATAATATTAGAATATATTTTATAATATCAGGATATGTTCTATAATAAGGAAAATATATATAATACTATAAGAAATTATAAGATAATTGGAGTTATTGAACTTTTAAGTGAATCTATAGATTATTTTGTAAAATGAGAGAAATATAATTATTTTGCATAAAAATCGTATATTGACAAAGATTTCGTAATACCATGATATATATTACCATTTTACATAAAAATTATATCTTGATAAATATTTTACAATATCAAGATATATTTTTTAATATTATGATATATTTTGTAATATTATAATTTTACATAAAAATCATGTATTAACAAATATTTTGTAATATTAGGATATATTTTATAATATTACCATGTTACATAAAAATCTTATTTTGACAAATATTTTATAATATGATAGTCTATTTTGTAAAGTAGGTAAACCAACTATTATATATCATCACTTTACATAATAATAAATATATACTTTTATATTAAATGAAATGATATTAGTATAATAATAATAATAATAATATATTATTATAATAATAATATATTATATAATAATAAAGTAATATAGTAATATGATATATATTTGATCTAAGAAATTATTTATGAGTAGTGTTTATCATTTATCAAGTTCATTATAGAAATTATTTTTTGATGAACGTTTATTATTTGTCAAATTAATATTTTAATAAATAAGTGACTAACAACAATATACTATTACTTAATTGAAAAGCTATAAAATAGCTAATTTTTTAAAAAATATATATAAATAAAATATATACAATAAAAAATAAAAAACTAATTATTTATCTAAATTTAATATGTAAAAATATAAAATAATTTAAATACTATTAATTTAAAATTATTCATTTTGATGTAGTGATAAAGCATGAAATTGTTCAGATATTACAAATTAATAGTAATATCAAAGAAGGAAAAAAAAAAAGTGGAAAAAAGAAAAGATCAAAGAAGAAAAAGAAAATGAAGGGAGAATAAAATAATGAAAAAGAAAAAGAAGAGGTGAAACAAAAACAAAAACAAAACCTAATTCTAACGGTGAAAAGTTCTGTCACTAAACTTTTGATTCTTGTTGTCACATGACCATCAAAAAATTAAAAATTCATTATCACGTCTAAAATTTTAATAATGAAAATTTTCATATCAGGCCTTTATATAGGTCCCGATATAGGGATCCTTGCAGGACTAGACGGCGCATATATATTGTCAATCTGTTAAAAGTCAAATATTCCACGCTTGAAAATATATCGAAATAGTAGATAATGATTTAAATTTAATTATTTAATTAATTAATTTTAATTTTTTAATAATAATTAAATTAAATTTATTTTACTATATTCATTTACTAATTAATCTCTATTTAATTTTTATTATTTTTATTTTTAATTCAATTTTTTCAAATTTTGATACATATTATAGTAGATTTGGTCCAATTTTTATTTACATATGAGTTTTCATATAGATGTTCAGTTCCAATGGCTTGATTTAATGTTATCACTGCATCTAATTTCAGGAGGAGACATTTCAATTTCAAATGATCGACTTAACTATTGTCACTTGATAAAAAGTGTTAAAAATAAAAAATTTCACGTTAGAAACATAAATAAAATATAAAAGGGTATATAATGGTTTGGACTTAACTACTTAATTGGTTAGTTTTAATCTTTTAACAATGGCTTGTGTAAACTCATTTTAACCCATTCATTATAAGATTTAATCTCCATCCTTTCAATTTGTCAATTTAAATTTCTAATATGATATAAAAGTAGGTCTAGTAAGGTTTTTGTTTGTCACTCGATTTTCTGTCTAGATGTTCAATTTCAGTGGCCCAGTCCTGTGTTAGCGCTTCATTCAATTTTTAAGGGGAGAAATTTTAATTTCAAGTGGTCAATTGAACCGTTACCACTTGAGGAAAATGCTAATAGTAAAAATTTTCACATTGAAAATATACATAAAATAAAAAAGGTATATAATAGTTTGGACTTAGTTATCTAATTGGGTAGTTCTAATCTTTTAACAATGGTTGGTTGACCCAAATTTATTTTAACCTATTCATTTATGGCTTAACCTTTACCTAGTTTCTATCATCTCTACTCTTTCAATTCTTTTTTTTTTTTTTTTCAAATTCTAATATAGTCTCACTTTATTATATTGTATGAGAGTTTTTTTTTTTAAGGTAGGAAAAAAGGCTAAAAAAGAGAGTAATGAAAAAAGGGTAAAATAGAGTCTCACTTTATTTGGGAGTTTTCTTTTTTAGGATTTGCGTGAGAGTTTTGAAAGTGATGGAAATGAGGTTAATAAGGGTGAAATAGTAGAAGAAATAATATGAAGTTAAATGAAACAATAACATTACTCTTGTTTGGGAGCTTTAAAATGCGAGAGGAGAGTTAATTAAAAAATGTTAAATTGACAATGATATATAAGACACAAAATATTGTCACAAAGTATTTAGTAATTATCAAAATATTTCAAGTTATATTTGTCTTATAAAATATTTTATTTTTAACTCATTTTCTATTTTATTGTTTACCCGTAAATTGAGGGTTAAAGCTTTGCATGAGTTTTAGAGGTGATGAAAAATGAGTTAATAAGAGTGAAGTAATGGAATGATATGAAAAGTAATAGAATATTAATTACCTTTATCTTGTTTGAGAGTTCTAAAAAAATAATATGGAGTTAAAGGAAACAATAGAATTAACCTTATTTGAAAGTTTTGAAATTTGAGAGGAGACTTGGGCTTCATTTGTTTCGTGAAAAATATTTTTTTGGAAAAACATTTTCTACAATTTCCCTGTTTAGTGCATTCAATAAAATTGATCAATGGAAAATATTTTCCTTGTCAAAAGGAAAACTAAGTAATTTTTTAGGAAAGTAACTTACTGTTTTGAAAACGAGAAGTTATTTTTTAGATTTTGAAAATTTTATTTAAATGAAAAATAAATCATATAAATATATATATTTATTAACATTGGTTATCTTTGACTATCGACACAATTATAGGTCATTATCGATTGATGGTAGTCGCCGGTGATAGGTAAGACCTATAAAAAAAAGAAACCTTAATTTAAAAATATTAAATTAATAATTATACCCAAAATATAAAATATCGCCACAAAGAATTTACTAATTATTAAAATACTTCAAGGTTATATTTGTCTTATAAAATATTTTATTTTTAGCTCCTTTTATTTTCCATTGTCTACCCCAAGTTAGGTATTAAAGAAAAATGAGGTTAGAAAGTTAAAAAAATGTAAAGAATTAACTTCTATTAACTTTCTCTCCCATTAAAATTTATAATTCCAAATAAGATTAATTATTTACATCTATTTTCATTCCATCATTTAACTCTCATTAACCCACTGTCATGCAAGTCCTAAAGAAAAATGAGTTTAAGAGCTTAAAAAATGTAAAAAATTAATCTCTATTAACTTCCATTCCATTAAAATTATTATTTCAAACAAGATTTATTATTTATACTTATTTCAATTTCATCCTTTAATTTTCATTAATCCACTCTCATGCAGGCTCTTAAGGAAGGTTAATGCATGTAAACTAATTAAAATCCTTATATTTTATCTTTAACTATTTGATTTGAAAATTAAGAAAAATAGACATTTAAAAGTAATTGGATATAAACTTTTAACATCCATTTAATCTCATTTACATTATAAAAAAACTCACAAATAAGGTTAATTGGTTAATCTCTATTTATATTCCATTTTTTTTAAACTCTCTTTAATTCACCCCACACAATAGGAAAAAATAATAATTAAGTTATTCATCATCCTTAACGGGCGCAACAAATCGAACCTAAAAAACTAAGATGCAAACTTATCTTACCTACTTAAAATAATCATTGAATAGTTTAATAAAAAGGAATGCTTAGTGTTGAAAGTATGGAATCAAGAAGATAGTGGAGAAATAAAATTTGGCATGGATATAATATAAACAACTATAGCCCACCCACGGGCTGGTGCCTTTGGAATATTCGAAATCAAAGTATACTCAATGCTGATGGCCGATGATGTCCAGGTCATTAACTTCAAATCGAAGAGTTTACTAAAGCTAAATTGGTCCTTAATTGGGTCAAAATTAATTCGGATTGTGCTGTTAAGTATGGTCCAGCTATTGCAGCTGCAGTTTTTTTTTTTTCCAAGAGCCAGGTGCTTGGCTTCCACCATGAAAATTGGGTCCTGTTCAGAGACAGCAACTGAACTTTGAGGCATATATGTGGGGCTGAAGGCATAGATGTGGCGCTGAAAGTTCTCTGAAATAGAGGCGGCATAAATTCTTTGAAATAGGGACGGTATAACAGATCCGAATAATATTTTTTATTTTAAAAGCATCTTTTTTATAATAAAAAAGTATTTTAAAATATAAAAATAAAAAAATTTATACAACTTCAATAGAATTTTGATATTTTTAATTTTTATTTTACTTTATTTAATAAATATTAATACTTAATAAAATTAAATGACTTTGTGGGATGAAAGAGTAAATTTTTAATAAATAAAGTAAAAATAATAGATATTAATTAATATCTTGTATAAAAAATTAAAATATTTTAGTAATAATTAGACTGAAAAATATAATTTGACTAAATATAATTTGACTCTCTATATATAGAGAGTCAAATTAATTTTTTACTCTAAAATAAAAAAATAAAAAATTTATTAGATATTATTTTTTTTTAACTTTTTTTAAAATAAAAAAATTTTGGTCCAATAAAAAATTGATTGGAATGCTCAACGTAGCATAATATATTGAGGTCGACAATAAAAGTGTGATTAAAATGATTCTTGGAATGACTTATTCGTCAACAGTGGAAGCTGCAGATTGGCTACCCATTTTTCTTAATTTTTATTTTTCTTTATTTAATAAACATTAATATTCAATAAAATTAAATAGTTTTTATAGGAAGAAAGAGAAATTTTTTAATAAATAAATTAAAAATAATAGATATAAATTAATATCTTATATAAAAAATTAAAATATTTTAATAATAACTAGAATGAAAAGTAGAGTTTTGACTCTTTATATATAAAAAATCAAACTAATTTTTTATTCTAAAATTAAAAAACAAAAAATATATTGAATATTATTTTTTAAAATAAAAAATTTTGGTCGAATAACGTAGCATAATATATTGAGGTCGACAACAAAAATGTGATTAAAATGATTCTTGGAATGACTTATTCGTCAACAGTGGAAGCTGCAGATTGGCTACGCATCTTTAGGATTAGTTTACCTACTGGACCTTACCTTTCAAATATCCTTTAAATGCTATTCTTTTATGACCCCTGCATGATATTAATGGGGTAACCTATACTCTCACTTGCTTAACTGATTTAAGACATTGTAAAAAAGGAAAACCCAAAAAAGAGCCCACATACGTTGTTGTCTCACAAATAGTGTTGTAATCGGTGTATTGCGACTACCAAAATCACCATTTTTTACAATAACACACAATACCAATTACATGTGATATATAATATCGATCCTAATACTATTAAATAGGAAAATCATAAAAATCTATATCATCAATATAATGTGGTATTAATAGTATCCGATATTAATACCAAAATTATAATATGTCTTTTAAATCAATATAAATATTATTTTTCAAATCAATACAAATACTAAATAAAACATTATAATTTAATCTAAAGCATATTATTTTATTAAACGATATACCGTTCATAATTTTTTAAAAAATCGAAACCGATATCACCAAAAACTGAATTTTAATATCGAAAATTATTAGTATCTATTAATATTAACGGTGCAGTTTTAGAAATATATCATTTAAATACCATGAACTTACACCCCTACTCACAAAGATCCAAAAGCAGCCGAAGCACACCCATCATCTAGGTGTGAGCAATAATGGACTGATCCAAAAAATCAACTGAATTGGTTGACCTTGATTAATTTGGTTCAATTTCTTAATAAAGTCGATTTAATTCAGTTTTAATTTAAAATTTTTGATTTTTGATTTTAGTTTAATCTTTTATAACAAAATCAAATAAATACAAATTATTAATAAATTAAATCAATTTGAATCAAATTAAATTTAAAATAAATGTAATTTAATTAAATCAACTCAAAATTTTATAGATCCGATTCAATTTGATTTGTATGTATATAAATTTCAACTTAATCGATTCAATTTGTTCAAATTTTCAAAATTTTAGTTTGATTCTTTTTTAAAATATAAAATTTGATTTATTTAATTTTAATAAAAGAACTGATCGAATGCTTACCATGACCTTTATCAACAGCTAAAATGCTAAACCCAACAGAGACCACAAAAACAAAGGATTAGTTTGCTAGATTAACCTGATTGGCTTTGGAAGCTAGAAATAAAAGGACTATCTCTTATAAGTGACTTCCCGTTGCACCATAGTAGTTAAAAAGTTAAAGTGTGATGTGAGTTTGTACTACAGTGAATACTATAGTGTCTTTTACATTATTATAATATAATGTTGTAGTTAATAATTTAACATTAAATTAGATAAAAATTATTATTCACCATTGGATTAGATATGATTAAATGTTGTTGAATTAGATAAAAATTATTTTTCACTAATAGTGAATACTATAGTATCTTTGACATTATTACACTATAATGTTATAGTTAATAATTCAAGATAAAAGTGATTATTCACCATTGGATTAGATATGATTAAATATTGTTTAATTAAATAAAAGTTATTATTCACTATTGGATTAGATGAAAATTATTATTCACCATTAAATTAGACAATGTTATTTGATGGCATTATAAAATTCTTCATTGTAAAATTCACCTTATAACTCTTCTCTTAACATATATCAAATAAAAAATGTCTCATTACTGATTCCTTCTTTTATATAAAAATCTACCAACCTTTTAAATGATGCGATTCCAAACTCAAGTGAGTGCGTTTAATGAATCTATCTTTCCAATTGGGACCCTTTAAAGTTTCCAACTTTCTCGCCATAGTTACTCTTTCTTGCCCTTAAATTCTCTCATTCAATCTTCTTCTTCTTCAAGATAAAAAAATACTCGCATCCGATTTCATCTTCTCTTAATTCTTCCCTTTCTACAATCCTTAATTCTTAAAAACCTCCTCCTCCTCCTCCTTCATTTCTCAATTCCTTGACTCTTTAAACAAGGAACAAAGAAAATATTGAGGAGTACCATGCAAAGTTCATTCAAGAATTAACTGTGCCGTCTGCCGTCTATTTTTTTTGCAGATATATGTATATATTCCATTACCACATTCAACAGGTGATGATCAATCCTTCTCTCTTGTCCCATAAAGGAAAAAAAAAGTAATTTGCACATGTTCGTTAAGCTATGATTTCAATTATATGATGGTCATATAATTATCTTCTTCATTATAAAAGTTACAAAACTAGGATAAATATGTTAGATTAATTTTTTGATGAATTTTTGAACAGATAAAGGTTCAATTGTCCTCCCGTTCTTCTGAAAAGTGCATATCTCTTAATAACTTATAAAAAATCATACTTACATAATACAGTTTATTAAAAGAATATAAACATAACTAAAAAATAAAAAATATCATTTTTAATCCTTAATAACAATTTATGTATTTTCTAATTCATTATGTTTTAATCCTCATCACCATCTCAAAAATTTTTTATTTAGCCCTCATAGGTTTAATATCACCACACACTTGAATTTAGTCTGTCACTTCAGAATTTATTTTGAAAATAGAAAATATTCATTATTTTTCTTATTTAAAACAATATTATTTCTAATTTTACATATAAAAAATATATGTTACACATTTAATCTATATATACATATAATAAATTATTTCAAAAATATTTTCAGCATGAAATTTTTTGAATCTTAATTTTATTTTTATAGTCCGTATTTAGAGAAATTAATTTTTTAAATACATTAGATCAATGTAAAGGATGTGTTTTTCAAATATATGTAAGTGCAATATGAAAACAATGTATGATTTTATTATTAGATAATTAAAACAATAAATATTTAAAAATATTACTTTCAAAATTAATTGATGTAAAATTAAATTTTTTAGAAAATTATTCTAGAATAATTCAGTCATTTTAGAAATAAATGATTAA
Organism: Omphalea diandra; assembly: GCA_949677035.1. Classification (NCBI taxonomy): domain Eukaryota; kingdom Viridiplantae; phylum Streptophyta; class Magnoliopsida; order Malpighiales; family Euphorbiaceae; genus Omphalea; species Omphalea diandra. The sequence goes on from CATIWR010028118.1 coordinate 18,809, forward strand.
ATCTCAAATTGAAAAACATAAAAAATTAAATTCTAAAGAGAACTTTTTCAAAAAAATTTTAAAGTACACATTACTAATATTTATAACAATATCTATCTATTTGAGTGTTTTTCTTTTCCTTAGATTTTGTCTTTCTGTTTCTAATTAAAATTTGTATCTATTAAATATTAATGAATTATACTAGTAAAGTTATATATATATATATATATATATATATATATATATATATATATATATATATGAAATTGTTTAAAAGTTGTGTATATGAATATTAAAATAAGAAACTATCATTAACCAATTTGTAGATGAGAGTTTCTTTTTTTCTTACCTTTATTATATATAATAGATTTCATGTAATTGAAATTTTTTTTAAAAATTAGAAGAATATTTATAAAATCTTTTTAAAATGAGTGATTTTAAATTATTTTCTCATATATGAATCTTATTTGATTATCTATTAAATTAAAATTTATTTTATAATTTTAAAATTAAATATGTTATAATTGATCTAATAATAAATATAAAAATTAAATATTTTATAATTAATTTTCATATTAGATACTATCAATATATGAAAAATTAAAATTTTAAAATTAAAAAAATAAAATAGTAATTATAAAAGATTTTAAAAATGATAATGTGTTAAAAAAAAAAAAAAAAAAAAAACTCCTCTCAAGAGCTTCCTCGGAAGCAATCATTTGGATCTTCTTCGAAAGCCATTCACTTGTAGTGACCACTTTTGTTGAGTATTCTTCAACATGGCTAAGTTCGGGACATGACTCGGAAGTCATCCACTTGTAGCAACCACTTTTATTCAGTATTCTTCAAGATGACTAAGTTCGGGCATGACAATCATCTTTGTCTTGTATTCTTCAATACATGGCTAAGTTCGGAGCATGACTTAGAAGCCATCCAATTCTAGCAACCACTTTTGTTCAATATTCTTCAATATGGCTAATTCTGGGGCATGACTCGGAAGCCATTCACTTGTAACAACTACTTTTGTTCAGTATTCTTCAACATGATGACTAAGTCCGGACATGGCAACCACCTTTGTTCTTCAATATAGGACTAAGTTCAGGACCTGAACATGAACTCGGTAGGCATCCACTTATAGCAACTACTTTTATTCAATATTCTTTAACATCGCTGTTTGGACGTGGCAACCACCTTTATGGTGTATTTTTTAATGGTTAAAGTTTCAAATACACTCTTAAATTTGTCTCTAAGTGAAAATAAAAGACAAAATAAACAATTTCATCAAATTTATCCCTAAACTTATATTATTTCGTTAAAATTATCTTTTAGCAGTATTTTTACACACCATTATACTTTTATTTAACAAAGTTCTCGTTATATCTGCTGGAGTTAGATGCATACCATTTTATTGTCTCCAAATGACAGTAACAGACAAAATAAATTATTTCATCAAATTTATTTATAAACTTGTATTATTTTATCAAAATTACTCTTTAACTGTACTTTTACACACCATTATACTCATATTTGACCAATTTTTCTTTATATCTAATGCAGTTGAATGAACGAACATAATTATATACTCAGAAAATGTATTTAAGAGAATTAAACTCAAATGTACTTCAACAAAAACATAGTTTTTCCTAAATCTCAAAATTTTTAAATCCCTAAATCTCAAAACCACAGTTTTACATTAACATAACAATGTCTTCATGGAGTAATAATTTTGTTTGTTCATTCAATTACAGTATATATAAGAAAAATTGGGTTAAATAGGTGTATAATGGTGTGTAAAAGTACTACTAAGAAATAATTTTGACGAAATAATGCAAGTTTAGGGAAAAATTTGACGAAAATGTTCATTTTGTCATTTATTGTCATTTGAATACAAGTTTAGAGATATATTTGATATTTTTGTCATTTTTTAATATGGTTAAATCTGATACATGATATCACTTGCAGCAAATATGAACACTACAAATATTCACATTAATCATGATATTGTCTATTGTAGGCCTAAGCTCATATAATTTTATTTTTGGACTATATCCAAAAAAACTCATAGCAATAAAAGATTTATTCATATTTTCTTCCCACTTCTAGCTAATGTGAGACTTTGTTTGCACATCAAGTTTAAGTTGGCTTCCTTTTGGAGTTGCAATCTCGTACAAAATGATATTTCTTTCCACACTTGAAGCACTCACCAGAACATTGTCTGTAGCTTTTAGATCAGCTTTGTCTTACAATTCATTTTGATTCTGCCTTAGATTTTAAGTTTCTCCATCCTTAGAATCGACATTTCTCTTTGCTACAAAAGAATGCATCATCTTTACTCTTTAATGAGATCCCTGCCATCTATTTAGCCAAGCTTTCTTGATTTGGCTAATAGATTTTCTAGCTCCTCTAACAATAGCTGGATTGTTCCTCTTTTTAAATGTTAACTTATGAAAAATAATTCTTTTTTCTTAAGTCACTAATTGCAAAATCAAAATCTAATTTTGCAATCTAATTATAGAGAGACCCTTTTTTTTCGGGATAAATTATTGATTAATTGACATGCCACCTTACATAGTTGCTACTAATTCATTTTTAGTATAGCCACATTCCATTTTTTCCGAATAACGAGATATAAAAATATCTCAAACTTCTTTTAGCATTTTTTCATCCTTTACGTATTCAACAGAAATTTTATTTACATTAATACAAAAGTTTGTATCTCACAACACCTCACATACAAATAGCATATTTCTCTCTCTTTTTTGTTTGTTCACGCATCCACAACAGTCATAGGCCTATTCATATTTGTTAACATCGGTTATTTGTGTCGTTTTGCATCGGCTAGATACTGCTTCATTTGTTTCTGTTATTATTAGTTTATCATAAGCTAGACCTAAAACTATCCATTAATAACTCTAGAATGGCCAAGAGGCTTCAGTATTCTTGAGTTTAAGATTTAAAATTTAAGAGTTTTTGGAAACGTGACAAAAATTTATATGTAAGACTACATCTATTTCGTGAAAACAACTTGTTTAATATTTTCTAAATAACATATTTTTTAGTGTTTGGAACACATTATAAAAATATTAATTTTCTTTTAATTTATAAGATTATAACAAAATTTAGACTATAAATATTTTATATTTATACCATTTATTATTAATCTAAAAATATATTAAAAATGAAATTTTTTTGTTGGTCTCACCTATCACCAATGATCACTACCGATCGATAATAATCAGTGATGAGTGTCATTATTGACCAATGATCATATATATATGATTTATTTTTTATTTAAATGAATATTTTTAGTAATAAATTTTTCTAGATACACAAAACACAGAAAAATACAAAAAAAAATTTTCACCAAAAAAATTTTTAGTAATAAATTTTTCTAGATACACAAAACACAGAAAAATACAAAAAAAAATTTTCACCAAATAAATAGAGCCTAAACAAAGAAATGATCAAATTAGGACTTTATTTTTGCTAATTTATCTTGTTTTCCTTTATGCATTTTAGATAAATAGTATTAATAGTATATAAGGAGAGAACAAATGATCGTTCAAAAAAAAAAAAAAAAAAAAGGAGAGCTCAAATAAAGCTTTGAAATTTTGCTTTTTTTTTTAGGTCATAGGGTGGGGAGAGTTAAACCAAGAACTCAAAGATCCTTGATCAAATACACAACTAAACAAGCCAAACTAGGTGTGCTTTGAAATTTTTCTTATCTACCCGAAAGAACAAATATTTCATTTATGCTTATTTGTTAGTGTGTAACATTCAATGGTTAAATTAGTGACACTTATTTTTAATATTTTATATTTAAATAATAAAACAGTAGCACATATTTTAAATTTTATAAGTATTTTATACATATTACAAGATATAATACACTCAGAATAATAAAAAAGAAAAAAAAATCTCTTAATATGATTAGACCACGTTATGAAGTGCATTTCTATGTTTGAAAATCTGTAAAGGGGATATTGATGAGTTTTGGCAGCTTGGTATAAGGTACCCTGTTAAAGATACTGTCACCTCAGCCTAACCCATCTTTCTTGCAGTGAGTTTCTGGGTTTCTTGGTGAGTTCACATAAGAAGAAAGAAGGATGGCTAGTAACAGAACAGTAGCCTCATGCTCTACACCAATGAAGGCTACATCTGATGGCGTGTTTCAAGGGGATAATCCTCTTGATTATGCACTGCCACTTGCCATTATACAGATTATTCTAGTGGTTGTGCTCACTCGTGTTCTTGCGTTTCTTCTTAGACCTTTGCGACAGCCTCGTGTTGTTGCCGAGATTGTCGTATGTTCTTTTCTCCTTCCCGCTCTTAGTATATGAATTGTATTTCTTGTTTTCTTCAATGCTTTCAATGTTGGTGCATTTTATCTGACTATATGCTCTTGCTATGGTCCTACCCTTTGTGTTATGGCATGAGCTTCTTTAGAATATTAAGCAGAGTGTATATAATTGTATTGATGGCTGTAAATGTTCCACCTTGCTTGGCATTCTTCATAATATAAATGCTACAATAGGAACACTACTCATAATGATTTTTATAACAATAGGTTGTAGTTTATATCAACATATGTAAAAGTTGATGTGAGGTTGATAAGTGACAGTGCAAGCTGAGACAATTGTACATGCTAGATCCATTGCTTAAAAGTATCTTCTATTTTGATTGTTTGTTCAGAAGATATAAACAAACAACAACTTAATCAATCAATGAAAATAGTGAATGGGATATGCACCTTTAAGTTTGTATCTAGTATTCTAGCTTCAATTTGGAAAATAAGCTACTAATCGAATATGATTCATTATTATATGAATGGTTATGTATGCTTTCTTCATACCTGCGAAAACATGCAACTCTAAAGCAATTTGGATGTTTCAGAAAACTATGGACAAGTGATGATGCATTAGTGGTTACCTATTACATTTGAATATTCTTTGCAACAAGGAACTGGATTGCAGCATTATTCTCGTACATTAAAGAGTTTTTCACATTCTAATCTTCTTTCAATAGGGAGGCATATTACTGGGACCGTCAGCTCTGGGTCGGAACCCAAACTATCTGCATAGGATTTTCCCACCTAGAAGCCTTACAGTGTTGGATACTTTAGCCAATCTTGGTCTGCTTTTCTTCCTGTTCCTTGTAGGCCTTGAATTAGACCCAAAGTCCCTTCGTAGGACAGGAACAAAGGTGTTAAGCATAGCTCTTGCAGGAATCAGCTTACCCTTTATACTAGGAATTGGAGTATCATTTGTCTTTCGTAAAACTGTCACTGAAGATGTAAAACCAGCTCCGCTTCTTCTATTCATGGGGATAGCTCTTTCTATCACTGCTTTCCCTGTTCTCGCTCGTATATTGGCAGAACTCAAGCTTTTAACTACTGACGTCGGTCGAATGGCAATGTCAGCAGCCGCAGTAAATGATGTAGCAGCATGGATTTTACTTGCTCTTGCCATTGCCCTCTCTGGAACTGCACATTCTCTCCTCACATCTTTATGGGTGCTTTTATCTGGTAGTGGATTTATTATCTGTTGCGTAGTCATTATCCCTCCTGTCTTTAAATGGATGGCGTCTCACTGCCCTCAGGGTGAGCCAGTAAAAGAAATGTATGTCTGTGCTACATTAGGTATCGTTTTAGCAGCGGGTTTCTGCACTGATTCCATAGGAATTCATGCCCTCTTTGGTGCATTTGTTATTGGAATTCTTATCCCAAAAGATGGATCATTTGCTGGGGCACTTGTGGAAAAAGTTGAAGACCTTGTATCTGGCCTCTTCCTCCCATTATACTTCGTCTCTAGTGGATTGAAGACTGATGTGGCCACAATTCAAGGGGCTCAATCGTGGAGCTTATTGGTTTTAGTAATTTGTACAGCCTGCATTGGGAAGATAGTTGGCACTGTAGTCGTCTCTCTCTTGTGCCGAATTCCCGTTCAGGAAGCTCTAACTTTGGGATTCTTGATGAATACTAAAGGGTTGGTAGAGCTCATAGTCCTTAACATTGGTAAAGATCGAAAGGTAAATTCCAATTCCTCTATATGCAAATTAGTCATATAGCCTGTTAAGTCATTTGTACTTATATTTTCCCTTGCAGGTCCTGAATGATTATATTTTCCCTTGCAGGTCCTGAATGATCAAACATTTGCTATCTGTGTCCTGATGGCTATCTTCACAACATTTATCACAACACCCATGGTTGTAGCAATATATAAGCCAGCCAAACGAGCTGTTCTTGCTGATTATAAGCACAGAACAATCGAGAGGAAAGATTCCGATGCTGAGCTTCGGATCATGGCCTGTTTCCATAGTGCACGGAATGTCCCCACAATAATCAATCTCATTGAGGCTTCACGTGGAACGGAGAAGAGGCAAGGACTCTGTGTCTATGCTCTGCATCTGATGGAGTTGTCCGAAAGGACATCCGCAATACGTATGGTTCATAAGGCAAGAAAGAATGGACTACCCTTTTGGAATAAGTTGCAGCAATCTCATCCTAATCACCTTGTTGTTGCCTTCGAGTCCTTCAGGCAGCTGAACTGTGTGTTGATTCGTCCAATGACAGCAATCTCAGCGATGCTTAACATGCATGAGGATATCTGCACTATTGCAGAAAGGAAAAGGGCTGCAATGATAATCCTTCCATTCCACAAGCATCAGGGGTTCGATGGTAGTATGCACACAACTAGAAATGATTTTCGTTGGCTCAATAAGAGAGTTCTTGAGAATGCTCCATGCTCAGTTGGGATTTTGGTGGATCGCGGGCTTGGCGGAGGCACACATGTGTCTGCAAGCAATGTTTGTTTCTCTGTAATAGTCTTGTTCTTTGGTGGGTGTGATGATCGCGAAGCCCTTGCTTATGGTGCAAGAATGGCTGAGCATCCTGGAATCATTTTAACTATCATTCACTTCAAAGCAAGCACTGAGATTTTGGGGCTGATGGCTAAAGCTCATATAACTGAGGAACCTGACACTTCATCAGAATCAGCTGATATTGCGATTCTAGCAAGGTTCAAGAAGATTTCTGATGACAGCTCAATCAAATTTGAAGAAAGAGTAGTGAGTAGTGGTCAAGAAGTTGAAGCAATTAAGGACTTCAGCCGTTGCAATCTGTTTCTCCTCGGTCGAATTCCTGAGGGTCCTGTAGCTGCAGCTTTGAATGGAAACGGTGAATGCCCTGAACTTGGACCTGTGGGCAACATCCTGACTCATCATGATTTTACAATGTCAGCTTCTGTCCTGGTTGTGCAGCAATATAAAAGTCCAGCTGCTACTCAACACACTTCAGGCAACTCTATAAAGGGTGTACAATTTCCTGGAGATGATTGAGAAACTAGGTAGATAGACTTCTTTATTTATATAAACAAAAATAATAATGTAAAGATTGCACCAACATTTCTTTCCTTATATCAGAGTTCTTGAACTACTTGCTGTACCGAGATTCAGGTTCTTGGTTGCACCACTGTCTAAAGCAAAGGTGGAAAAAGAGATGATGAAGTTGCTGGCAAGAAGGCCAAAGAATTTGTTGTAAAACGCCCCCAAAGTATTGCATGTCACAATTTCTGTTGCCCCAAGGCAAATTACATGAATACAGATTATGGCGTTTTTCTTTCTTCCTTTTTATGTCTCAGTTTGCCTCCCTTGGACAGATTTCATACTAAAAAGTTTTAGTTTTTGTTTAGCAACTAAAAAATTGGGATAACTAAACAATTGGGATTAACCAAATTGCAGATGCCCTTCCCCTAACAAGCCAAAGAAGAAATGGGTTCAACACTCTGTGTAGCAAACCGGAAAATAAATATAGTGCCAAACAAATACATTATGAACTTAAAATGCATTTTAGTTTGACAGCTTTGTAGTCCTTAATTATATATCACTATTGTATGCCCAAAAAAAAAAAAAAGAAAAATAGATCCTGTTAGAAGCAGAAAATATTCTATTTTGAGGAATCTAAATAAATAAATTCCAATAATATATTTGTTGCTAATATTTGATCTAGAGAAACTTCATGCACTATTGAGATTATAATATATGTTTTTATAAGAATAGGCTAATATAATACTTAGAGCCGCCATCATTCATTCACTGACCATTTGTGCACCGTCCAGATTTTGTTCAAAGGATTTTTCTTCAAGACTATACACTTGAGATTATCATATTCTTCATTTTAAATAATAAACTTAATAACTATTTGTTTAATTTTATCTTGTTAATATTAAAAAAAAAAAAGATCTAAATTCTAGCCTTCACATTACTATTACTATTCTGTTTGAAAAAGCAATTATAAATATAGTATTAAATGTTCATCCATATCTATCTATTTATCTTATCTTATATTATATTATCATTCTAAAATGGAGAGATAAGTTTTCGATTATGTTGAAAACTTTAATTTTTCCCTATTCTAAAATTTTATATAATAACAGAGTAATAGACCATAGTCCAAAATAAATATGATAACATTAGTTAAGTCACATAAGATAAAAATGAGTAGTTTGACTTGTTTCTCTTCTCTTTTGTAATAGTATTTGGCACTATCTTCCAGTATATATTCTAGTGATAATAAACTCATTTTCAATTAATAAAGTGGGACTTTTTACTTTATTTTTATTAATGTTTTTAAAAAAATTATATTTAGATTTGTTATTTTATATCTTTTTATGAGAGTTTTTATTTTTTTTATAAAAATTTTGGTGATTTAAGATTAATTAGTTAATAGTATACGATGATATATTATTATATATCGTCTTTTTGATATATTTGATATATTATTTGAATTTCAGTTTATATTATACCATACTAATATAAGTAGGAGTGTCCAACAGTTAATTTAAGTTTGATTTTCATCAAAATTGAATTGACCAAATATTATATTTATAGAAAACAAATGCACTGAAATTTTTATAAATCAAATCAAATTGAATTTAGTTCAATTTAATTATTCTACTTCAGTTTAAATTGAATTTTAAAATAATTTTTAATATAAATCATATTATTTTAATTTTATATATATATATATATATATGAAACTTATTATATATTAATTATATATGTATATAGAGTATATTTAATTTATTTTAAGTATAAAACTATATTTATATTATTATTTAAAAATTTTAATTAAAAAGATAGTTTGTTTAATTTTGATTTTCTAAAATTAAATTGAACCGAATTAATAAAAACTTTTAAATAAAAAATAAACTGAACCAGATTTTAAATTTTGTTGAATTCAACTAAATCAAATTTATTCAATTTAATTTGTCAATTCAAACTAAATAGTGGATATCTCTAATTATAAGCCTATGACTCAATAACTTATTTTCACCAGCAAGTCAAATGATTTTCAAATTAGTGTACAAGCACTAACTTAAATCTGATCTGTACAAGATAAACCCACACAACTATTCAAAAACGTCACATAAAAATTAAAATATTATACTCACATAAGTTAACCCTTAAGAATAATCCAATTCTCAGCAAATAGCTTAGATTTGAGACTTGTAGAATATTTGTAATACTACTTGGTTACTTTTTAAAGTTACCGATACATAGTAAATACCCTTTTGAAGTGTTATATGCTTCTAAGAGCATATTGATAGGTATCACACATTCCTACATTATTATCATGCCTAAGATTTTATGTGACTTTTTTTTGTTTTTATTGGATACAAAATTTACTCACTTTTATATTTAGTTTGTGTATCTTTTTGGTTCAGTTTCTATATTTTTTTGTTTACTTTCTATATATTTAAAAAAAAAAAATTGCAACGAGCTAAATACAATCTTGATAATAACAGTAACTATAATAAACCGTGTTTGACTTATAATTTGAATATAGAATTTCTACATTTTAGATATAAAATTTATTCAATTTTATATTCACTTTTTTTATATACTATTTCAACATCTAAAATTTAGATACATAATTTGTTTACTTTAAATACAAAATTTATTTATTTTTGTTTACTTTCTGTATATATTTAAAAAAATTTTATTTTTATCACTATAACACTCAAAACATTCAAATAAAGCTTTGAATGCTACACAAGTTAGATATCGTGCCCTATAATATCTATCTTTTTTCATGTTTCAAATAGCTTGAATTACACTTAAGACACTTGCACACACTTTAGTATACTTTAATTATTTGATAATATTAAAACAAGAATTATTAAAATTTATTTAAATCTTAAATATAAATAAAAATTAAAATAAATAAATCACAAAATTTTAAAATTGTAAAATGAAAACATATACAAATTAATCTTAAATTCTAAATTAAATTACATATTAACAATTACATGTTTACAAGTAACGAAATCAAATAAATCAACTATAAATTATATTAGCTATTCTAAGGAACTTACATAATTAACCTAACAAACTTACATTAATTGATTAAGTAGATTATCATAATTAACCTGACAAACTTACATTAATTGATTAAGTAGATTATAATAGAATAAAATATTTAAAAAAGAATAAAAAAATTGTCAAAGAGGGAGGAGATGGTGGTGGACGAGGTGGCAGCAAACAACAACAATAGCAAAAGAGTCAAAAAAGAGGCAGATAAAAAAGACGGGGAGAGGGGAGGGGAAGAAAGGATGTTAAAAAAAATTTTTTAAAAAAAAAAAAGAAGAGAAAAGGAAGGCCCATTTTTATGCTATCACAGAAATAATAATGAAATTATATGCTATTAGAAAGTTTGGCTTTGTCACCATCGCTAACGGTGCAAGAATTAAGGAACCAACTAATCTTAATTACTTGGATTAACCATTGACGTTAACTAGAATAGTTTAATGAAAGGAAGCTCATGGTATGGATATAATAGAAGAGTTTACTAGTACTTAATCTACATGGAAAATCATATTGTACGGGAGACTCTCCCTTTAATGGGATCAAAATTAATTCGGATGGTGCTGTATTTCAGCTTCAGGGGTTTCGAGATGGGTCAGGTTTTTGGCTTCTGAGTTTTGCCATGAATATTGAGCATTGTTCAGGGACAGTAGCTGAACTTTGAGCCATCTATATGGGGCTGAAACTTGCGTCAAATAGGGGTTGTAAGAAGTATATCTAATGACACTCTGATTGAGAATTCTTTTGGAATGAGTATGGTTATGAATGCAAATAACTAAAAGCCCAACCGCAGCCGAAGCCCACCCATCATCACCAGCTCAACGGAAACCAGAAAGACGAAGGCATGTATATCTTATGAATGATCGTCGTCAGTCTGTTAGATTAACCTGTTAGTCTCGGGAAAGAAAATCCGAAAAAGATGCTCATCTCTTATAAGTGACTTCTTATTACACCATGATAATTAAAAGTGAAAGAGTGTGAGTTAAACTCTTCCACTAACATACCCGATACAACACGTCTACTGACTTGCTCTTTTATATAAATCTCTACCACCGAACCTCCCAAATTTCATGATTGCAGTGAATCCTGCTCAGGAAAAGTACGTATAAGGAATCTATCTTTTCCAACTGGGACCCTTTGAAGTTTTGAACTTTTTCGTCACAAGTACTCTCTTTCTTTCCCTTAAATATTCTCATTCTATTTTCTTCTTCTTCATGTGTGTTGAATCTTGCATGTCAAAATCATTGTTCTGGGGATTCGAAATGTTGGGTTGATTTTGCACCGCAGATTATTGGAGGCCACATTGCTATAACTGACTCATTGATTTTGGGCATATGAGTCTAATTTGATTCCTTTGCACATGAAAGAAAAGAAAAGCGAGTTCTTTATTTATTATTATTGGTTTAAGCTAGATTTTTTTTTTTTTTTCCTTTTATTCGGTTTGGATATAGTATATTTGGGAAGTAGGGATCTTCATACTTTATTCTTGACTGGATACAGCATATCCAGACTGTATTATTAATTATTGAGTCTTAACTTTAGGTGTTTTAATGCTGAAGGAAGAAATTGGGAAAAACTTGGTATTCTTGATGCATGAACAAAATGCATCGTTTGGATTCAAACTTATCTTTGTCAATCAGTAAGCCAACCTTAGATAATTATTCTCGTGATGATTCATATATTAAGTTACTGGAGGGAGACACGCACACACAGAGATCACTCAATATACTAAACGTTTGATTTGTTCCACTATTCAATTGTTATTTCTTCGAATCTGAAGCCTTGGTTTTATCTCTTTTCAGGGAAGTGATTTTTCTTTTCTGGAGCATTGCTAACTGGAATGACATCAAATACTACAGTAGGGCCTGTGTGCCCATCTCCAATGAAAGCTACATCAAACGGTGTTTTCCAGGGTGATAGTCCTCTGGACTATGCTCTCCCTCTGGCCATATTGCAGATATGTTTGGTGATTGTACTTACTCGGGGTCTTGCTTTTCTTCTAAGACCACTAAGGCAGCCGCGTGTTATTGCAGAGATTATTGTAAGTTCCCCTTTTTTTTCTCCATTTTATGATTATATACTGCTCTTCAAAGTGTTTTCTTTGTTGTTTTTCCTTTTCTGTCTTTTTTTTTTTTACCTTTCTCTTTCCTACTGTGGTGTTTATGTTATCATTGTTGCAGTACCATGGCCAAAAGAACATATAGTCATTGTGTAGGATGCTGCTTTTTTAGGGTGTGCTTTTGCTGCAGATTGAAAATTCGATTTTTTGTTGCAAAATTGTGGGGCTTCTTAACCTAATTGCCTCTTACAGTGAATAAAACTAGAAGTAGCAGCTATTGTTTGAGAAAAAAATGTTGTTGGTAAAGGCTATGCTTTTCTGTAATTATCTCTGTCATCCAACTACAAAAGGCGATTGTTTAAACCCCCCATATCTGAGTCCTTTGAATATCTGTCTTTCACTCTCTAGCTTCCTTTTTGCTGTTATATGATTTTTTCATATTGGTTTAACATGTATAATTACCAAACAAATGCTCTAAGCATAGTTCGAAAAGTCCATTACTAGATGCATTCCGTTGGTTTAGAAGAAAAACATCAAAATGGTGATTTTGGTTCTCAACCAAAGTTGGTTTTGATTTTGCGTTCTAATTTTTCTAATCCTTCAGTTTTCTGTGTATGACAATATGTTCAATAAATGTATTTCTGCAATTTTGTATAACAAATTTCAGCAGGTTGTATTAGAGAGATTTAGTTAATATCTGTATGTGAACTGAATGAAAATTTCATAAATTTCATTAACACAAAGTTATGTTTGGTTTAACGTTGAGAATTTCACCATATGGCAGGGAGGAATTTTACTTGGGCCATCTGCTTTAGGTCAAAGTAAAAAATATTTGCATGCTGTGTTTCCGCCTAGGAGTCTTACAGTGTTAGATACCCTTGCAAACATTGGCCTTCTTTACTTTCTATTTCTTGTGGGGCTGGAACTAGATACTAAGTCTCTGCGCCAGACAGGAAAAAAGGCCCTTGCAATTGCCGTTGCAGGAATTACCCTACCTTTTGCAATGGGAATTGGCTCATCATTTATTCTCCGAGCTACCATATCTAAAGATGTAAACAATACCTCATTTCTCCTATTCATGGGTGTAGCACTTTCTATAACTGCCTTCCCAGTTTTGGCTCGTATTTTGGCTGAGCTCAAGCTTTTAACTACTGATGTTGGCAGAATGGCTATGTCTGCTGCAGCGGTTAATGATGTGGCTGCATGGATTCTTCTTGCTCTTGCCATTGCACTTACTGAATCTAACCATTCTCCTCTTACTTCTTTTTGGGTTCTACTGTCTGGGTGTGTTCTTGTATTTTGTGCAAGTCTTATTCTGCCTCCAATCTTCAAAATAATGACTCAAAGATGCCACGAAGGTGAGCCAGTTGAAGAAACATATGTATGTGCTATGTTAGCTACTGTTTTAGCTGCTGGGTTTGTGACAGATACAATTGGAATTCATGCCATGTTTGGTGCTTTTATAATTGGAGTTCTTGTCCCAAATGAAGGGCCATTTGCAAGTGCTCTTGTGGATAAAGTTGAAGATCTTGTATCTGGCCTCTTTCTGCCATTGTATTTTGTGTCAAGTGGACTGAAGACAAATATAGCCACAATTCATGGGCTCGAATCTTGGAGTCTTCTGGCTTTGGTCATTTGTACAGCCTGTTTTGGAAAGATTATTGGCACTTTCCTGGTGTCAGTTTCATTCAAAGTGCCTGTTCGGGAGGCTTTTGCATTGGGGCTGCTGATGAATACCAAAGGCTTGGTGGAACTCATTGTCCTCAACATTGGTAAAGACAAAAAGGTATTGTTGCTGTTATTGAAATTGTAATCTAATTTTATTTTTTTAAATCGTGCTTTTTTATTTTTCCTGCAAATGACCTAATGCAACTTTCGTTTGCATGTTTCAGGTTTTGAATGATCAGACTTTTGCTATCATGGTTCTAATGGCTCTCTTTACGACCTTCATCACCACACCTCTTGTTATGGCTGTATATAAGCCAGCAAGAAGAGCGAGGCTAGCTGATTATAAGCATAGAACTATTGAAAGGAAATTTTCAAACAGCCAACTTCAGATTTTGGCATGTTTCCACAGTGCAGGAAACATCCCCTCAATAATAAATCTTCTTGAAGCTTCACGAGGGACTCAGAGAGCTGAAGGACTATCTGTTTATGCATTGCTCCTGATGGAGCTTTCTGAAAGGTCATCTGCTATACTAATGGTCCACAAGGCAAGAAAAAATGGGTTACCTGCATGGAATAAGGGCCACAGGTCAGGCTCTAATCATGTCATTGTGGCATTTGAAGCTTTCCAGCAACTGAGCAAGGTGTCTGTCCGTCCATTGACAGCTATCTCTTCAATGTCTGATATGCATGAGGACATTTGCACCACCGCTGAGAAGAAGCAAGCTGCAATCATTATTCTTCCATTCCACAAACGTCAGAGGTTAGATGGGTCATTGGAGACAACTCGAACTGACTTCCGTTGGGTTAACCAAAGAGTTCTTGAGCATGCACCATGTTCAGTAGGAATTCTAGTTGATCGTGGGCTTGGTGGACCCACCCATGTTCCTGCAAGCAACGTTTCATATCTAGTTACAGTCCTCTTCTTTGGTGGATGTCATGACCGTGAAGCTCTTGCATATGGGGCACGGATGGCTGAACACCCTGGGATCAGTTTAATGGTTATTCGCTTCTCAGTAGCGCCAGAGACTCGTGGAGAGATTGTCCAAGTCAACATGGAAGGCAATTCAATTACCAAATTGAGATCCAGGGATGAAGAGCTCCTCTCAGAATTTAAGCAGACAATATCTAACGACGACTCAGTTAACTACATAGAGAAAGTTGTTACTAATGCTGCAGGAATTATAAATGTCATCAGTGAAATTAGGCACTGCAATCTTTTTCTGGTGGGGCGAACGCCTGAAGGTGAAATAGCTTTAGCTTTAAACAGAAGGAATGAGTATCCAGAATTGGGGCCTGTAGGTAGCTTGTTGGCTGCTTCTGATTTTCCAACAACAGCGTCAGTTTTGGTGATCCAACAGTACAATAGCGAGACCGTTTTGGATTTGGCATCACGTAGCAATGGGGGTGATTTGCTTGACAATGACTCAGAATCTAACTAATTAGCTTAGCTTTTTGTTTTAAGTGCGATTTGCTTGGTCGCCTTTGCTTTCCAGTCAATCTGATGGAAATGGTTAAAGATACAGATTAGTGTAAGCTTGTATACTTTTAATTTTTCAGAATAAAGAATTGACCATACAGTTAACAACAATTTGTTGCAGTTAAACAATCAAATCTCTCTCCCTGTTGAGCAACTATAGTAACTCACAGTGTCCACCTTGTCATCCAGTAGAGTTGCAAACACACATAATGGATGAGTCCAGAGGTATTTATTTAAGTTATTAGCTCTTATATGCTATTTTCATTCATGGCGCTTCTATGTTACTGATGATGAGCAGATCAAGTGTAAAATAAAGAATCAGGGAAAATCAACATCACCTGATGCTGTGGATCGAGAAAGGAAAGAAGTTAGTGGAATGTTGAAGTAAGAAGATCTTGTAATCTAGTTTAAAGACTTGTTTAAGTTAATAAGGGTTAGGAACTTGTAATTTTCAAGACATAACATATTATTAGTTTTACCATTTCCCTGACCTCAATGTGATGAAGCAGAATGAATGAGTGCTTGTCTCATTTGGGAAATGAAGCTCATATTCTGAAGTGGACATTCCTGCTTGTCTAGTAGGATTCCTTGTCACTCCTGTTCATGCTGTCGCTGTCGAACACTTTTACTCAATATGGCTGGATATATCACGTTAAACTGTCATAGATGTAAATTCTCATAAAAATGGATAATTTTTAAAATTTCAATTAGTAAACTGACTGACCTTCATTAATTACTTACATACATACAAGGCATGATTTAGTTGACTATGCATGCGGTCTTGGCAAATCAAGATCACTAAAACATTTCTCCAATGTAAGGGATACAGAGTGATTATCTTCAGCATTTGATCCTATATAATTAATTATCAACTCTTCCTGCAATAAACAATGGCACTTGACACTAATAACTACCATATAAACTGTGAGTGGATGGTTATTTTAAGGATGAACTCAGCCACATGAAAGATTTAGCACTCAAATCTTGTTACAAGGTTTTCTTTTTCCCCCTTGCATCTCGATCAGTTTTAGCTCGGAAGACATCGTTTAAGCAGCGAGACCGTGCAAGTGATTCGTGCTCATCTGCTGCAGCTACTAAGCCAACTAAGCTAAACTTCAACTTTGGTATGCTGATTGGTTTCAATGATCCTATGACAAAAGGCAACCATCTCTTATCTCATCCTATCGCTCGAGCACCAGGGTTCTGTTTCTATAAGATGAAATCTACTTGCAGCGTTTGGTTCGCCTTCACTTTGATTTTTAACTCGACCAAGCATAAAGGTACTCGTACTGTCCAGGCATATTTGCTTCTCAGGATAGGTTGGATAAATCCAAAATGCTGATTTGAATTAGATTTTATGATGTGTAACAATGATAAAGAGTGAAATGGTATTAACTAGAAGAGACGAGATAACTGCAGAGTCATGCGCCCAGCGTGATAGAGCAGGCAACAGAGCCTCTCATAATGGAGCTAAGTAATTAACTGAGCCCCCTAAACAAAACCATATACTCTCCATACCAAACAGACATAACACCGTATAAACTGAATTATTTCCATCAATGAGTTTTGATGTGGTGTTGGAGTTCTCTTAAGACTGAGATTGCGTGTTTCAATCCCACTTAAGGCCTAATTAACCAAGAAAATAAAAGTAAAAAGAAAAACAATTGCAAACAGAAAATGCCATATGCATAAACAGCTAGAGCTATACCGTAGTTGAACCTGCCACATCATAACAACTGCATTACTAGCATCAGCATTCAATAGTATTGCTGTAGACAGTTTAGCATATTCTCTTTAGTGGTTAGTAGAAAAGGACAAGATCGTTCTTCTTTTTGCTAAATGCTAACCTTAAGCATTCAAACTACATATATTGACCATGTCACGAGTTTAATTCACGTTTATAAAAAATTTTCTTGCACGTAAGAGGAAAGTATTGTTAACTATGTTGGCTCACTTCAAAATCTCACATTGAGGAAATAACAAAGGGAATGAAGCTTTTTTTTGTTAAAAATAGAGCCTTAATTTTTTCAGTTTAATCATCCCAAAATTGTCTATTCATCTCTTAGACAATTTTTAATATTTCTCCCTTTTTCTATAATATTTCACTTTGTAGTTTTTTTCTTGGTGAAATATAATTTTGGTAGTATCCGAGGACGTAGAAATAATTGGTCGAACCATGTTAAATTTTGGTGTCTTTATTTTTGTCTTTGTTTTTCAATAGTTATTTTGCAGGGTATAGTTGTAGTGATGTATTGTACTGTTAAATTCTTATTAGGGTGATTCTGTCTATGGAGGATGGGTTTTAAGTGAGACCGCTTGTGACCCATTCAATCTTTCCAGAGAATCAACCTATAGTGTGATTTTTCAGTATAATCTTTCACTCTCTATTCACCAATAAATTTATTAGGTGAACTTTGGTAGGTGGAATATTATCCTTGTTCCACAACAATTGGTATTAAAGCCAAATGTTACTCTTAGTATGCTCTGTGGTTGCAGTTTAATCTGATCTTCCACGTCAGAAAAGATTTCTTTGGGCTAATTGTATTATGCTTTGAAGGCTATTGGAGAATTTTGTAATCAAAATGGAGAGCTCTTTAAAAATATTCATACCTACCACATCAACAGTTTTATCACAGCCCATTTGGGTAAGAACTGTCGTGACAAATTCAAAATTGACAGTGAAAATGGCACAAACCATTTTGGTATGTGGCAAAGTGAGGTTCTAGACGCTCTTTCTTAGCAAGGTTTAGATATTGTCATTGAAGATGAGAAACCAAATGATGTTGAGGAGAAATATTGGAAGACGATCAATCGACTAGCATGTGGTACAATTCAATCATGCCTTTCTAGAGAGCAAAGGTATGCATTCTCAAAAGAAACCTCTTCAAGTAATTTATGGAAGACACTAGAAGAAAAATTTCTAAAGAAAAACAGTCAGAATAAACTTCACATGAAGAAGAGATTGTTTTGCTTCACTTATGTACTAGGTACCACAATTAATGATCACGTTACCAGTTTTAATCAGTTGATTACTGATCTGGTGAATGTAAATGAGACATTTAAAGATAAAGATCTAGCTCTGATGTTGTTGGGATCACTTCCCAAAGAGTTTAAGTTTCTTGAAACTACTCTACTTCACGGGAAAACCGTTATATCTCTTAAAAAAGTATGTATTGCCTTCTACAGTTATGAACTAAGGAAGAAGGATAAGAAGGTCAATTTCAGCGAAGATGCAGAAGCTTTGGTAATCAGAGACCGTCCGCAGAATCAAAGTATGAGAAATAATGGGAGATCCAAGTTAAGACCTACGTTGAGCAAAAATAAGTGTGTCTTTTATCGAGAAAAGGTGCAATGGAAGAAAGATTGTCCAAAATTGAGAAATAAGGGCAAGCTTGATAAAGGAAAAGCTGTAGCAAAATCAAGTGTTGCTGAAATTGAAGAAGCAGTGTTAGATTACTCACTTATTACATCATCAAATGACTCTTATGATGTATGGTTACTAGATTTAGCATGTAGCTATCATATGTGTCCCAACAAGGAATGATTCTTTGATTTTAAAGAACTTAAAAATGGTGGAGTTGTCTACACAATAAATAACATACCTTTAACAACATATGAGATTGGTTCGATTCGCTTGAGAAATGTGGATGAATCAATCATCACCTTAACAGATGTTCATTATGTGTCAGAATCGAGCAAAAATCTCATCTCTGTCGGGATCCTAGACTCAAAAAGGTTCGAGGTAAAAGTGAAAAATAGAGTGATAAAGGTTATCTCTAATGCACATGTGATGTTGAAGGGAATTCGAAAGAAAAATAATTTGTACTACTATCTAGGTAGTACAGTTACAGAGACAGCAGCAGCAACAACTTCCATAGATGATCGAGAGTCAGAAGCAACCAAGCTATGACATATGCGCTTGGAGCATACTGGAGAAAAATCCTTGAATTTACTTGCTAAGCAAGGATTATTAGAAGGAGTGCAAACTTGCAAATTGGACTTTTATGAGCATTGCATCAAAGGGAAGCAGACAAGGGTCAAATTTGGGACAACAATCTATAATACTAAAGGTATCTTGGATTATGTTCATTATGATGTTTGAGGTCCCTCCAAAACTAGTTCCTTTGAACGAAAGCACTATTATGTGACCTTTGTTGATGATTTTTCTCGGAGAGTATGGGTGTACACAATGAAGACAAAGGATGAAGTGTTAGGAGTTTTCCTGAAATGGAAAAAGATGGTGAAAACTCAGACAGATAAAATGATCAAATGTCTCCAAATAGATAATGGTGGAGAATATAGAAGCGATCTATTTGAGAAAATTTGTGAAAATTAAGGCATTATCAGACACTTCACTGTCAGATCTACATCACAACAAAATGGTGTGGTAGAACGCATGAATCAAATACTACTAAAGAAAGTTCGATGTATGTTATCTAATGCTGGATTGGGTAAAGAATTTTGGGCTGAGGCTATAACATATGTGTGTCACCTCATCAATCAACTACCATCTACTGCTATTGATGGAAAAACACCATTAGAGAAATGGTTTGAAAAGCCCGCTACAGATTATGATTCCTTACATGTATTTAGTTTCACTGTATACTACTATGTTAAGGAGTCAAAGTTAGATCTAAGAGCAAAGAAAACATTGTTCATGGGGATGACCTCTAGCATAAAAGACTATCGTCTATGGTGTCCAGAGACAAAGAAAATAGTTTTTAGTAGGGATGTCACCTTTGATGAATCTACCATGTTGAAAAAGGTGGATATTGAGTAGTTAGATATTACTCTTAAGCAGGTGGAGTTTGAGAGAATAGTAATCTTAGCAGATAAAAAAGGTATTGAGACTCATCCTATGGTAGAAGGAGATTCTCAAGAAGAAGGAGTTCAAGGACTTCCTCAACAATTTGAACCAAGTACATCTAGAAGGTCAGAGAAGGTGCATAAAATGTCTAACCGCTTTACTGATATGATGACTTATAAGAAGACGACAGAATTGTCTGGTCACTATGTTGATATAGTGCCTCATGCATCTCTAGTTGTAGCTGTTGACATTCCTACCACTTTTATTGAAGCAGTCCAAAGTTCAGAAGAAGAAAAGTCGAGGATTTCCATGTATGAAGAAATACAATCGCTTCATAAGAATCAGACTTGGGAACTTGCTAATCTTCCAAAGGGAAAGAAAGCAATTGGATGCAAATGAGTCTTTGCAAAGAAAGAAGGATTTCCTAGCCAAGATGATGTTCGCTACAAAGCAAGATTGGTGGCCAAAGGTTATGCTTAGATGAAGGGAATTGATTATAATGAGGTATTTTCTCCAATTGTGAAGCATTCCTCCATTAGAATTTTGTTGGCTTTGGTAGCACAGTTGGATTTAGAACTACTTCAATTGGATATAAAAACTGCATTTTTACATAGAGACTTGGAAAAGGAAATCTATATGACTCAGTCAGAAGGGTTCAAGATTACTGAAAAAGAAAATTTAGTGTGTAAACTTGAGAAATCTTTGTACGGGTTGAAATAATCTTCGAGACAATGGTACAAAAGATTTGACAAGTTTATGATAGAGCAGAAGTACACTAAGAGCAAATATGATCATTGTATGTATTTGCGCAAGCTATAAGACTGATCCTTCATATACCTTCTTCTTTATGTTAATGATATGCTGATAGTTTAAAAGAGTCAGATAGAAATTGAGAAATTGAAGACTCAGTTGAAAAAGGAGTTTGAAATGAAAGATTTAGGCAAAGTAAAGAAGATTCTTAGCATGCAGATTACCAGAGATAGAAAATCGAAGAGACTTTGTTTGACTTAGAAACAATATTTGAGAAAGGTACTACAACGTTTTGGTATGAATGAAAATACAAAACTTGTTAGTACTCTGCTTGTTCCTCATTTTAAACTGAATGCCTTTATGTCACCAAAGAACGATGCAAAACGAAAGTACATGTCAAAAGTACCGTATGCAAATGTTGTTGGTAGCTTGATGTATGCTATGACCTGTACAAAGCTTGACATTTCACAAGCAGTTGGGGTTGTGAGCATGTATATGAATGATCTAGGAAAGGAGCATTGGTAAGCTGTGAAATGGATTTTGCAATACATTAAAAATACCATGGATTTTGAACTGATATTTGAGCACGAAAGCAGTCAGTGTATAGTTGGATATTGTGATTCAGATTATGCTGGTGATTTGGATAAACGTCGATCAACTACTAATTATGTATTTACTCTTACAAAGGCACCAGTTAGTTGGAAGTCTACTTTACAGTCAATAGTTGCCCTGTCTACTACAGAAGCAGAGTACATGACAATCACAAAAGCTGTAAAGGAAGCAATTTAGCTTCAAGGGTTGCTTGGTGAACTGGGAATTGAGCAGAAGTACGTCAAAGTACATTGTGATAGTTAGAGTGTTATCCAGTTAGCAAAAAATCAAGTTTATCATGCAAGGACGAAGCACATCAATATTCGATATCACTTTATGAGAGAGATTATAGAAGAAGGTGAAGTTAGAATCCAGAAAATTCATACCACTGGTAATCCTGCTGACATGATGACAAAAGTTGTTACTGCGGTCAAGTTCCAACTTTGTTTGCACTTGATCAATATTGCTTAAGTTTGATATTTAATTTGGAGACACTGTCAAAAGCTGTTTAAAGAGAGATTAAAGATGTTGAAATTCACCAAGGTAGAGATTTGTTGACTATGTTGACTCACTTCAAAATCTCATATCGAGGAAATAACAAAGGGAAAAAAGGTTTTTTTGTTATAAATAGAGCCTTAATTTCTTCAGTTTAATCATCCCAAAATTGTCTACTCATCTCTTAGGCAATTTTCAATATTTCTCTATCTTCTGTAATATTTCACTTTGTAGTCTTTTTCTTAGTGAAATATAATTTTGATAATGTCCGAGTACGTAGGCATAATTGACGAAACCTTTTTAAATTCTGGTGTTCTTATTTTTATCTTTATTTTTCAATAGCTATTTTATAGGATATAGTTGTAGTGATATATTGTACTGTTAAATTACTATTAGGGTGATTTTGTCTAAGGAGGTTAGGTTTTAAGTAGAACCGCTTGTGACCCCTCCAATCTTTTCTAAGAATCAACTTATAGTGTGATTTTTCAGTACAATCTTTCACACTCTATTCACCTATAAATTTGTTAGGTGAACTTTGGTAGGTGGAATATTACCCTTATTCCACAACAAGTATTTCGATCTACTGCTCCTTAGTATCAAGACAGCAGGAAGACTTACTTTGTTCGCCCCTGAGTGGTTATACTTAATTTGTCTCCTTCTTCGTACAAGTACCTAACAAGAAGCAAGTTGTGTTTGTTTTACAACTAATCTGTACAAGTCAATGCCTAGAACCCACATTATCATTTTATAAAAGCTGAACAATAATGCATGGTTCTATGCAACACATTACACAACCAATACCACCACTACAAAAAAAACTCCTACAATTACCATGAGAAACGTGGCAGGAAAATCTCGTTTCATTCTTTTCTTTCTCCTTGTATCTCAATATTCTGCTTTAGGCCACAAAAAATCGCTCAAACATCAAGCACCATGCAAGAGGTTTGTCCTGTACTATCACGACCTTCTATTTGATGGTAAAGATGTAGCCAATTCAACATCTGCAAGAATCACCAATGCAACTAAGCTAGGCGACTACATATTCGGTATGATGGTGGTTTTTTATGATCCTGTGACCTTAGACAAGAACCTTCTTTCTCCTCGAGTTGCAACAGCACAAGGGTTCTATTTCTATGACAAAAAAACATAATACAATGCCTGGTTTAGCTTCACCTTGGTGTTTAACTCCAGCCAACATCAAGGTACCCTTAACATCATGGGCGCAGACTTCATGAACCAGGAGGCTAGAGATCTTACTGTGGTTGGAGGGACAGGAGATTTTTTCATGTCCAGAGGGATTGCCACCATCCAGACTGATGCTACTGAGGGTATCAAATACTTTCGCCTTAAGATGGATATTAAGTTATATGAATGTTGTTAAGTTAAAGGTAAGTATAAATTAATTTATCTCGTCGGTTTGGAAAATAAAAGAACTATGTATCATTCTAGTGTAGTAGTGTCCCATACATCACTCTTAACCTTGAGTTGAGGTATTGCCAATTGTTATTGTTTCCAAGTCTTTTGTCTTTGTATAAGTAAATAATAATACAGGTCGGCATGATTCAATGTATTACTTGTTTCAGAGTCAATCAAGTTCATTTTAGATTCAACAAAGCCTTTAATTTAATGGATACTACTAGAGTTGTGATCTCTACACTGATGTAGTGCATCACGTCTGTTTGGCTAATAATAAATATTTTTAAATTTTATATAGAATTAAATTAAATATTTATCATTTTATATATATTTTTTCATTTATTATAATCATATATTAAATTTAAGTAGCCAAATACAATTTCAATGCGGTAATATTACCGTTAAAACTGTTTTGACTGCACTAAATTTAATACATTTACAAAAAGTAAAAAAATGAATACAGAAATTTATACACAAAAATACAAAAAAAAAAAAATCTTTAAGAAAAAATCTTTGACTAAGCATGCACAAAAGACATGACATCAAACACCATCCACCTTTCTCTTTCAGTCAGTGTTCGTATCATATTATATCCAATCAGGGAGCGGATTTACATTTCACAAAAGGCTTATATATATGTATATATTATTTGCCCTCATTAATTTAATTATACGGAATATTTTATTCACTAATGTCGTAGAGGTTTTGATAAGATGTTGACAACTCAAGTTAACTAACCACTAATTTATATTATTAAATATTTTTTTAATAAAATAAGAAAAAGGGAACAAAAGTCAAGTAATGATGCACTAGTTCATCTTACACTAGTTGTTAACTTTTATTTACAATATTTTATTTCTTACTCTTAAAGCCACTTATTCACGGTAAATTCAAATTTATTTTTCTCCTCCTCTAAAATAAAAAAAAATCTCTTTTTATTCTCTTAAAAAACAAAACAATGATGCATCTTTTCTTTTCAAATTCATTCTTCCATCAAGGTTGTACTGAAAGAAAGATAAAAGAGGTTAGTAAATATAAGTTATTTTACTTTATTGCTTGTTTTAAAAAAATATCATATTATTTTATTTTGGTTTGATTTTTTTGAGTGGTGGCTTTGATTAATAAATATATAAATGTGGAATCAGTTTCCAATCATATAGTATAATTTACAAAGTAAAGATAGATGTTAATTCAAAATATGATTGTTCAGTTTGTCTTTTTCTTTTTTTAAAAAAAAATTAGTAATTATTTCTCATGAACTACAATAGATGCTCTGTTTATTTGAACAATAGTTATTAATAAATGTATAAATTTGAAATTATAATTTTATCTCATTTAGTGGACATTAATGGTTGAATAGGTTTATATGAATTTGATTAAGGCATCAGGTATGGACAAATTTTAATCAAACAAAAGGTACTGGTGGGAGAATCTCTTATAAACATAGATGCTACTATCAAACGTGATAGATCCAACTCTTCAAAGAGGTCTCTTATGGATCTTGATTTACGAAAAAAATTTTCATATTATCACCCCAATGACCGTGATAAGATACGAAAGTTTTATTTGCAAAAAGGAGCTAGTCAACCTCTAGACCATGATTTTCCACAAAGAAAGTTTGGAAACATTTATCGTCGATTTGTACCATCATGGTTTAAAGAATATAACAATTGGTTAGAGTATAATATTACCAAAGATGCAACATTTTGATTATATTGTTATCTTTTTGGAGATAAAAAAAATTAGTGATACTTTTGCTATGGATGGATTTTCCAATTGAAAAAAGAAAGACAGATTTCATACTCATGTAGGGGTCCAAATAGTGCTCACAATAAAATTTGGAAGAAGCGTGAAGATTTAATGAATCAAAAGCAAGATATTCAAGTTACTCATGCTACACATCTGATCAAGCTTGCAAAGACTATTGAATTCAATTAACCGTAATAGTGGATTGTATTTGATTCCTTCTACATCAATGATTAGCTTTTTGTGGTCTTGATGAATCAAAAAAATTCTACTAACAATGAAAATTTTCATGAGCTTTTACAATTCCTAGCTAATCATAATCAAACCATCAACAATGTTGTTTTAGAAAATGCTTATGGAAACCTTAAAGTTGTTGCTCCTAAGATACAAAAGGATATTATACAAACAACTGCTATTGAAACCATCAACATTATAATTAGTGATATCCAAAAACAAGGTGGATTGTTTTCTATTCTCATTAATGAATCTCGTGATATCTCTATTAAGAGCAAATGACTATTAATTTATGTTATGTGAATGTAAAAGGATGTGTGCTTGAACGCTTCATTGGCATTGTACATATTAGTGATACAACTTTTTTTATCTTTGAAGTCTATAATAGAAGCATTATTTTCTAAGCATGGATTTATGATCTCTTTATGGATAAGGCTATGAATGGTGCTAGTAATATGCAAGGTATAATCAATGGTTTGAAAACTTTAATCATGAAAAAGAATTGTTCTGCACATTATGTTCATTGTTTTGCACACCAATTGCAATTAGCACTTGTAGCTGTAGCAAAAAATCATGTGCAAATTGCTTCATTATTTAATATTGTTTCAAGCTTATTAAATGTGGTGGGAGCTTCTTGTGAAAGAAAAGACTTCACAAAAAGGAACTCAATAAGGTTATTGAAACATTTCAAAATGGAGAAATTAAGTGGTTGAGATTTACATCAAGAAACTTCTCCTCAAAGACCTAGTGATACATGTTGAAGGTCACATTATGGATCTTTAGCAAAGCTTATTGTGATGTTTGACTCTATATGTTCTTGAGATAATTTTGGAAGAAGGTAAAACTTCAAAGCAAAAAGGTGAAGCATATGGTCTTTTTGATTCTATCCAATCCTATGAATTTGTGTTCAATTTGCATTTGATGAAAAATATCTTAGGGGTCACAAATGAATTATCCCAAGCATGGCAAAGAAAAAATCAAGACATCATCAATATCATTGCTTTGATTAAAGTGTCCAAAAAATGCCTCCAAGTAATGAGAGATGATGGGTGGGAGTCCTTATGTGGTGAAATTTCTTCATTTTATAAAAAGCTTAACAATTCCAAATATGGATGATACTTTTATAATCTAAAGATGTTCATGTCAAAATGCTCAACAAATGACAAATTTACACCATTATTGGGTTGAATTATTTTATACCGTAATTGATATGCAACTTTAAGAACTCAACAATCGCTTCACCGAGGTCAATTTTGAGTTGTTTCTTTGTGTAACATACTTAAATCCAAAAAACTTTTTTTATGCTTTTGATAAGCAAAAGTTGGTTCGTTTTGCTCAATTTTATTTTTCAAATTTCTCAAAGGTGGAGTTCGTGACTCTTGGCAACCAACTTGAGACATTTTTGCTAGTGTGGAAAATGAAAAAATCATGCAACGTTATCAAAATATGAAGACTCATAAAGAACAATTGTCAAAGGCTATTTATTACATATTTGATTAT
Source organism: Omphalea diandra (assembly GCA_949677035.1). Classification (NCBI taxonomy): domain Eukaryota; kingdom Viridiplantae; phylum Streptophyta; class Magnoliopsida; order Malpighiales; family Euphorbiaceae; genus Omphalea; species Omphalea diandra. Next base: position 45,893 of record CATIWR010028118.1, read on the forward strand.
ATTTATTTATACGCTTTTTAAGAATTTTACTTGATAATTGTTATATTTTTCCTTATATATGTTGTTGTTGTTGTTGTTTATAGTTGTATCCCTGAACTTAAGATCTATTGAATAATTTGGATATATATAAACTTTAGGATGCTTTAAGGCATGTTATATTACACCGTCAAAAAAAAAAGAGGCATGTTATATTACACCGTCAAAAAAAAAAAAAAGTATGTTATATTATTTTTCTATGTATGATTGAGTAATTAGATAAATAAGTTTGACTTTTATAACTTTCATAATTTTTCTTGTTGAATATATATATATATATATATATATATATATATATATATATATATATATATATATTGTCATTAAAAATTATTATCAAATAAAAACCTCCCCACATTGGAATTAACTTCTAGATTCGCCGTTGTATTCAACATTAGAAGTGGTAAATGGATCTGGGGTCATTTTGGGATTAGATCATTTTTTAATCAAATTATTTTTGGATTATGTTGTTTTTAGATTGAGTCAGATTTGAATTGCTCAGATTTCATATAGATTTAGATTGTCTATTAGATTTGTATATATAAAAGATTTTGAGTCAAATTTTGGATTTACCTTTAAAATTATATTTTTGATTGAGTAAAATTATTTATTCTTCACTTTTCAAAATATATTTTTAAAATATCTATTTAGATTTTATTATTTACACAATATTTTCTCATAATTTATTAAAAAAAGAATTTTCTTTAAAATTTTATTTTTAATCAGACATATTTTATATAAATGAAATTTGATTAAAATTTTTTATCTTTACCAAAAAGCTTAATAAATTAAATATAATTTATTTTTTAATCAAATAATTATACATAATAAAATAGTAATTAAATTAAATTCACGAAAAATTAAAAATAAATAAAATATTATTTTAAATATTTTAATAATTTAAACCGAGTTTACATGGAGAAAATATTTTGATCAAGAGCGTGAAAGGCAACGCAACAGCATTAAAATACAGACTACTTTCTAAGTTCTTGCCAAAGTGAAATTGAGGTGGACTAAGATAAATATTGATTTCTAACATATTTGTTCTTAGCTCTTTGATCACATAAATTTGGATACTGAATTTGTTATTATGTGGAACTCACCATCAATATTACCTAACCAACCAGAACGAATTCAAACTCAGACTTGTAGGAGTGTTTGTAATTTTTTAAGCAATTATATAAACAACTATAATTAACAATGTAATATATTTTATTTTATTATATGACAATTAAGCTAATCATTATGACAATTAAGCTAACCATTATATATTTAGTTTCTATGTTTGACAAGATAGAAAATTTTTCACATAAAAATAATTTCAAAAGTTTAAGGCTTGTTGGTAAAAAAATAAAATAAAATTTTGCATGTTTTGATCATCATGTCTAATCTTTTAAAATTTTCGTTAATTTAACTAAATTTACAAATTTTTTTATCAATTATGTCCAATTTTTAATTTTAATCAAAATTGAATAATTTGTTTCATGTCGTAGATAATATATTGGATTGGATTTTAAAACTTATGAGACCCACTAAACACTAATTATTAAAATTCAATATAATGTGTCATCTACGTCATGAAATAAGTCATTACGTGTGACCAAAATTACAAATTAGTTATAATTGTCAAAAATTTTATAAATTTGACTAAATTAGCTAAAATTTAAAGAATTTGACATAATAGTCAAAACTCACGAAAATTTAGATTTTCTTGACCAATAAGCTAAAGTTTAACAATATAAAAAATTCATTATATTCATAATAATCAGTATTTAGTTTATTATATAATAATAAAAATAAAAAATTAATAAAAGAAAAAGTGAAATTATGATTTTCTTATTTTTTATCAAAAATAATATAATTACTGAGTTTATTATACTAATTCATTATAATTTTTAATTTTATTATTTTATATATCAGATAATAATTTTTATAAAATAATATTAAATTTTAATTATTATTTACATATTAAGTTTTAATCATTCAACTAATTATTTAATAAAAACAAATATTAAATTTATTAAATTTAGTATATCAATGCTTAACAAATAAGTAAGTTAAAGTTTTTATAATAAGTAGAATTATCTAATTAAAAATTTATAAATAAAAGTATTAAAAATTATCAAATAGATAATTAAAAAAAATAAAGCTTAAAAATAATTTATGCATATATTATCTACTTTATGCAAATATATAAATAACCGGATGGGTCGGGTCAAAACTAATCCTAATGGCTCAATCTGTGATCTGCTCCAATTGACTCAGTGACAATATAAAAAAACTATTACTAAATATATAAAGTAGAATAATTAAATAAAAAAAGAAAGAAATTTATTTCAAAAATATTTATATTATTTAATTAAATTTAAATTTAACTTTGATATTTTTATTTAAAATATAATGAAATTTTTATATTTTAATAAATTTATTAATTTTATTATGATTTTCATGTGCCTAAATTATAATTTATTATTTAATATGATAAATTATTTAGTAAAAATAAAAATTATTTGTTGTAATAAAATAATTTTCTCATAATTTTTTAAATTATTTAAGATAATGATAGATATTATTATAATAATATTACTTCTTCTTATATATAATTTGATGGACACTATATTGTGATAAAATATTATGATTAAATAATGTATGTCATAATTTATCTTTTAGAGTTAAAAATTTGTGAGCTCAATGATTAAGAAAATTTAAATATTCTCGTGAATTTGTAATTATATATAAAGTTTCTAATTGAGTAAATTACATTCTAATTTGATAAATTAATTTCAATTGTACCTCAAGTCAAAATTAACATTTAATAAAATGTATATTTACACTCAATTGACCATTGTATTTTTTCCATTAATTCAATCAAATTTAAAATTAAATTTAAATCTTACTAAAATAATATTTTTATTCTTTTTCTCAATTTAAATATTGTTGACAAAAATATTAAAAATTTATTTTCATTACAGTTGATGAATAAATAATTTTATACTAATTTCATGTTTTAAAATTATGAATTTTATTTTTATATATTTAAATAATAAATTAATAAATCCTTAATTTTATTTTAAGGATAAATTTTTGAGAATGTTAGGTTCATATCATGTAATTGATTTTTTAATATATTTCTTAAAATTTTTATTTTAAATAGTTTAATAATTTATTATCTAAAATATATAAATTAATTTTAAGAAGAGAATGGAATAAAAAAAAATTAAATGAGAGATTGAGAGATTTATGAATTTAAATTTCAAAATTTTTAGATTTTTTAATTTAAATATAAAATTATCAAATAAAAGTATGTAATAAATTTAATTTAATTAAAAAAGAAATTAAATTAAATAAAAATAAAAGTATCATCTTAATCAAGCTCATATAATTGATTTTTAAATATTTCTTACAGTTTTTATTTTTAATAATTTAAATAATTTATTATTTAAGACATAAAAATTAAAATTTTAAGGAGAGATTGAGAGAAGAAATTTTTAAAGGAGGTATAGAGAGATTTTGTGAATTATAGATTCAAATTTTAAAAATTTATAAATTTAAATATAAAATTAAAATTTTTCATATAAAATATATAGTAAATTTATTTAAGCAAAAAAAGGATGAAATTGAATATAAAATAAAAGTATCATTTTAATTAAGTTCATGTAAATAATTTTTAAAATATTTTTTTAATAATATTATTTAAAATATAATAATTACTTTTTAATGAGAGATTGAGAGATTTTATGAATTATAAATTTAAAATTTTTATTTTTTAAATTAAATATAAGATTAAAATTCATTGTCTAAAAATACAAAATAAAGTAATCAAGCAAAAGCGAGATTAAATTAAATAAAAAATAAAAATATCATCTTAATTAAAGTCATGTGGTTAATTTTTTAAATATTTCTTAGGAGTTTTTGTTAAATAGTTTAAAATTTTATTATTTAAATATAGAATTAATTTTTTAAGAAGGTTGAGAGAAATTTTAAAAAAGATGAGAAATTGAGAGATTTTATAATTTATAAATTTAAATGGTAAAAATTTAAATTTTAAATTTAAATATAAAATTAAAATTAGAGAAGTATATAATAAATTTAATTAAGTAAAAATAAGATTAAATTGAATAAAAATAAAAGTACTATATTAATTAATCCATAAAATTAATTTTAAATTTAATTAGACTAATTAAAAAAATATAAAAGTCAACTGAGATTAGATATATTTTACTAAATTTTGTTTTTTACTTGAAGTGTAATTAAAATCAATTCGTCAAATTACAGTGTTATTGACTTAATTAGATTTTTAAGATATAATTTAATATCGAATAAAGGTTTGAGTTTTTAAGTAATTAAGCTAAATTTTTATCATAATTTTTTTAAATGATTTAATCCATAAAATAAATTTATTACAATTTTACTTTTTTTTATAATAATTATAATAAATTTGATTTTTGTCATGATAAAATTATACATGAAGATAAATCTAATTTTATCATAATACATAAAATTTTTTATAATGAGTAATTTTCTATTATTGAATATTATATGTTTTTAATAAATTAATTTAAATTATGATATATGACTTGAATATAAATTTATGTTGACTTAATTCAATTATTTATATTATATATAATCATTTGCTTAAAAAATAAATTATATTTAATTTATTAAGCTTGCTAAATAAAAATAAAAATTTTATTTAAATTTCTTTTTATATAAAATCTATCTTTCTAAAAATAATTTTTTTAAGAGAAAATTATTATTTCTCTTAACGAATTATGAAAAAATATTACGTAAATGATAAAAAATCAAAATAGACATGTTAAAATTGAATAACAAATAATCGGATCCAAAATATTAATTTTAAAAATAAACCCAAACCTAATCCGAAACCCGAGTGACCCAAAGCTATCTGACCCGAAAATGCATTGTTCTGAAATCGCTTGATCCGAAATTGACTGGATCCAAAAACAACCCAACCCAAAACAATCTGATTCAGCTCGTTTGCCACCTCTAGCTCCCACAATGGCTCCGTCTCTAGCTATGTATTTATATACATATTATATATTAATATATTTTTGATCATTTTATATAAATTAATTTTTGTCGTATCTTAAAATTTAAATGAAAAAATAATATATTTTTATTTATAGTACATAAAATTTATTAATAAACTATAAATAATTACAACGCATCTTTTAAATTATAAATTTGCTATCCATTTTTTATTTTTGTCAAACTAAAATCCTACGACCACCTCTATGCCAGCTCAATAATAATTGAGTACTCTTTCATATTATAGAAGTTCTAGAGATTGATTTAAACTTTAAATGCTAACAATTTATTCTTCTTTAAATAGATCCAAAATAAAATTGAATAACTAAAATGCTAAGTGCCTCATCAAGACAAGGGGGACCAAAGTCTTGACTTTGGATAAATTAGAACTACATAGCCATTAAGCACATGGGAAAAGTTTGGTACCATTTTGTTGCATGTGCTAGCAATATTGTCTATAAAAATTTTAAAAAATTATATTATTTTATTGAAAATGTAAATCTTAAAAATAATTTTTATTATTTTATTATATTATATTTTTCATTTTTAAAATATTTTAAAAATTATTTATATCAAACTAGACTGTTTGAACTGATCAAATCAATTAAATTGAAAATCGATCAATTCACCAATTCGATAACTGACTAATTCAATTTCTGATCTAATTTTAAAAATATCGGTTAACAATTTATTCTTCTTTAAAAATCTCTCATTGACCCAAAATAAAATTGAATAACTAAAATGCTAGGTGCCTAGTAAAGAAAAGAGGGAACCAAGTCTTATATTTGGAAATCTGCTCAGGACAACATAACCATTGAGAGCACATGAAAAAGTTTGGTACCATTTTGTTGCATTTGTTAACAATATGGTGCTATAAATTTCTCTTATCATTTACACTTATGCGGAGTCTTAGATTCGATTTTTTTTTATCAATTATCGTGATAAAAAAAATTTCATTAATTTAATCAAAATTATTAAAAAATGAATATTCACTATTGTATATAATATTAATTCAATTTCTCTCATAAACTCAAAACTCATCATTAATTTGTAAATAATATGAGAATATAAATAAAAATAAAAATACGTAAATGATCTACCCGAGTGGCAAAGATAGAACCCCGACCTTACCATTGGTAGGGGTCCCTTCTTTAAAGGATTATTATAAAATTTCTCCCTCTATCACTAACAAGTAACTGCTAACTCGTAGTAGCTCCATTAACAACACTAACTATACCGTACCGTTCAAACTAAAAAATTTTTATTATTCATTGGGATTTTGAAAGAATAAAAAGGGATTGAATTTAGTGAAAATATTTAGCACTATGTAAAAATCTACTTCTCCATTGACCTAATGGAAAACTCCTACTTACATTGTAACGAAAAGAAAAGGAAAAAAAAAAAAAAAGGAATGGGAATGATACCTCAATCTCCTCCTATTCAATTAGTTTAGTTAGTTTCTAATATCTAATCATTATATTATGGAGATAAAATAGAGTAATAATTAATAAGTGTTGCACAGATCATTCTTGTTGTATTTATATTTTATAGTAGCATTTGGTAACCACTAACCACATTTCCAGTGCGTCCAATCATTTCCTCTTTAATCGTAGAACTGAAGCTATCCATCAGCAATGACAAGTAGGTCAAAAAAATAAAAAAAAAAGGATAAGATCCTGTCACCATTCAAATTCCACCAATGATGCCTTTAAAGACAAGCTTAAAAAATTTATCATACACCATCTAACTAAATCTACAGTATAAGCAGACCCTATATAATGGAGCTAGACAAGCATTTCTCCTCTAACAACTAACTATTCTTGCACCAAACCTTTTTATAGCCTTGCCAAAATGGAGGCAAAGAAGCTAATTTTGGCTCTCTTCTTTCTCTTCTTACTCTCAAAACCTTTCGCTGCACCCTACCGAAAAATTCGAGTTCGCAAACCTTGCAAAACATTAGTCTTTTATTTTCATGATATTATTTACAATGGCAAGAACTCCAAGAATGCAACTTCTGCGATAGTAGGTGCTCCAGCTTGGGCCAACAAGACAATCTTGGCCGGGCAGAACCATTTTGGTGACTTAGTTGTGTTTGATGATCCCATTACACTAGACAACAGTCTGCATTCAACCCCAGTAGGTCGTGCACAAGGGATTTATATCTATGACAAGAAAGAAATTTTTACTGCTTGGTTAGCTTTTTCTTTTGTTTTTAACTCCACTGAGCGTAAGGGTAGCATCAACTTTGCTGGGGCAGATCCCTTGATGAATAAGACTAGAGATATATCGGTTATTGGAGGTACAGGAGATTTCTTTATGACTAGAGGAGTGGCTACATTGATGACTGATGCATTTGAGGGTGAAGTTTATTTTAGGCTTCGTGTTGATATTAAGTTGTATGAATGTTGGTGATTAATTAACAAGACTACCCTAAACCGTTTCATAAATGGAATAATTTTATGAGGTTTTGTCTTCCTTGGCTCTCCTTTCATTTTCTTTAATTACTTGTATGTATTATCATCATCATTAAGCGGAGGGTGAGCTCTTAGCTACTTGCTATTGAATTAGGAAAAATTGATATCTTCGTATGGGTTATAATATTAGAATAATCATTAGCATAGTAGAGAATAGTAATGTAACTTTTAGATCATGTTTGATATTTTTATTGATATTGATATAGAATTTATTTACTAAAATACATAAAGTGAATGATCATACTGAAAATGAACAAAAAATAGTAATATTATATATTTAATAATTAAAATTAAATCCTGTTTATTATAGTAACTATTATTATCATAATCGTATTTGGATGAGCGAAATTATTTTTACAAATGCAAAAAAAATGAATGAAACAAATACAAAAACATAATGTCTAAAATCGAGAACCAAAGATTAAATGGAGAAAAAGAAGAGTATCGATTGTAGAAACAGCTGAAACAGATCAATGAAGTATTTTTGGTCTCTCTCAACTTTTGTTCATTTGTGTTTGTAATGCCTATATTTAGGTTTCTCACAAGCTGGGCACGCGAACTGTGTTATAAAAAAAAATTTTTCCATGATGTTCAAAATAATGTCATTTCACTTAATTGAAACGGTGTCGTTTTATTAACCTAATAAACAAAAAACAAAAAAAATTGAAGATTCTGGAGGAGGGGGCTTCTTCTCACTCCCCTTTCCTTCCTTCCTTCCTGAATATCTATCTTTCACACCAAGGGCTGAGGCCTCTATTATCCTCCTTTCATCTGCCTTTCACTGGCAGTCAAGGGAGGTTTCAGTCCATGCCAGCCCCACTTGGTTCCACCACTGAACACGTAGGAAGTGAATTCCATAATTTAAATAACCATAATCAAACAAAAGATTTCTTAGATTACGAACCAGACCAAATTAAAAGAGAATACGATAAGACACCCACAAAAGAAAAAAAATAAAAACTCCATAATTAACAATTTATGTAGTGAAACATTTAAGTTCATAACCAACAATGCTGAACAAGTTATTCATAAAGGGGTTTTTACGTCCTTTTAATCCCTTCTTTTTCTTCTACATATTAACCTTTATTCACTCTTTTTCCTTTTTTTTTATTATTGTTTTGTTTTCACCAAAAAATAAAAGAAAGAAAAGAGATTTCTAAGCTTATTTTGCGATGTAGATAGCGATTAACAACAAGAAAAAGAGAGTCGACGAGATACACAAAACCAAGAAAACGACTTAACTCATGAGACATTGTAAGTGTGAAAACTATCTCAACATACCTCAGCAGCAGTTTTAGACTTATTTAAGTCAGATCAATCAACCAAAAATACAATTGCATCACACTCTAGATACCCCATTTTACAGTATGTCTTTAAAAGTTTATTTACTGGAGTGATTCTCTTGATTTGATAGTATTTTTCTCTTCCATCCTATAATATTTAGAAAAAAAAGAAGGAAAAAAAATGAAAATGGCAGTATAAAACACATGAAACTGTTTGAAAAAAAAAGGCTTTAAAATGAAAAAAAAAATAGAAAAACCTGGCTCCAGATTGTCACAGTGATGTTTTTAGGAACTTGTTGATTTACACTTTCACAGCTTCCTTCTATCAAGAATGGAGAAAAAGAATTTAGATGAGCTGATTTGAACTAAAATTGCTAAATGAGAGAGATAAAAACGAACTTGATGAACTCATCACATTGAATTAAGAAAACTTGAACTGATAACAGAAAATAATGAAAAGTTATAGTGTGGGAGAGGGAGAGACGTAGAAATTGAGAGAGTAAACTGAGTTACAAATTTATTCAATCAGAAAAGCCTGTGATAGTCCACCAATTGAAGCCATGATTCGATATACCGCAAAGACCACTGGATAGAGTTTGCTTCTTTAGTCCTCTGGTTACTATCAAATGGTCACAGTTTCCATTGAAAAATTTTTGCTTTTCCGAGTTCTGAAAGAAAAGCATCAAGGCATAGTTATCAAAATTCTAGTAATTAGCATTACTACCGCTTAGGAACAAAAATCAGCACAAAAATCGATTATATGATCGACATAAAATTTTCAAACGCTAACAACAGAAAGAAATTCAAAAAATGATGAGGAGGGCTTCACCTTTGTGATAGAGCGAAGTGTGGTTGTTCCGAATATGCAGCTATTTTCAGCGGATTAAAGGATACATGTAAGTGATCATGTTTATGAAGGTTGAAAGAGCGTTGGCGGTGTTTATTTATATTAGAGGGAGAAGAGGGTTACAATTGGTGCTGCTCACTGTTCCCAGTGTTCTGCTTCTTATTTAATTTAATTTCAATTGTTTCTCGGTTTTGGAGAGGAAGGAATTGGGTTTAATTCTAGGATTCGTTGGTAAGCTGGAGCTAATTTAGTGATTTAAAATGGGTATGCTTGGCAATTACTTGTATCCTACCAATGAGCATTTGTTTTAGTAGCGCTCCAGTCTTCTTCAAAATCGAGCTAAGTTCAATTAAAAAAAAAAAAGAAAAACAATTTTGTGTTCACCGTCGCATGCAAATTATTTTTTCTACTTCCTTTGTTTCATAACAAATGTCGTTTAAAATTTATATATATATATATATATATATTAATAATTATATTTAATAGATGTTATTATATAAATAAAAAATTGTGTTATTTTTAATTAATATTTTTCATAAATTTTGATATATTTTACTAAAAAATCAATTATTATGAAACAGAAAAAAATAAAATTAAAAAAATTAATTAATATTTATAAGTAATTACAAATCTTTAAATGTTATGAAATAAAAATTTTTTTTTTAAACGATATTTAATTTAAAATAAAAAAACAAGTATTGCTTACGTGGTGACCAGCGCCGCTTTAATTTGGACCCTTCATAGTCGCTCTTGTGAGCTTTTGAGCATTCATATGAGTGATAAAGATTGGAGGCCCAAGTTCTATGTTGTATGTAGCCCAAACATCAGACAGACAAAGTTCTTTAGCTCAAAAGAAGATAGGAATGTTAAATCACGCAATAAGGCAGCCAGCAGGTAATTTTCCTGATGCAGACAAATAGTATTGGCGCTATGCCATACGTAGGTAGCTCTTATCCATCAGTTCTTATCATCTCCCATAAAAAATGCACAAGAGAACCAATATACAGAATTTGTCACGTAGAGAAAGATTGAGAGAGAGAGAGAAATGCGAAGCATTACACTCTCACAGACAGTTTCTAAGGCACAATCATGGCCTCCATTTTTTAAACCTGTTAAGCCTCACTCCACCTCTAGCTTTCTTTCTTTGAATTCTCTTTCCAAAAATATCAACTTCAGGATTTTCTTGCCCAACCCATGTCTCCTTTTCTCCGGGTATTTCTTTTCTAGAAACTTTTCCTTCTTTTCTTTCTGCTTTGTTTTATTGGTTCAGCTTCAACTTCATGCATGGAATAGTCTTTCTTTTCGGTTTCCTTTATGCTTTTGACGATGCTTCTTTTTGGCTTCATTTTTTGCAATGTAACTATGCATTTTAGGATTGGAACCAAGGGGATGATTTGTGATTTGTGTTTGAAATTCTTTGTGGAATTCATAGCCATGGGAATCTAGTATCTTGTAAATTTCTGAATTCTGTAATTATATTCACATTTCTCAATGTAATTAAAAAGGAAGAATAGGACGCGGTTCTCTATATTGAGTTTGCTGTAACTGAAATTCATTTGTAGGTATTCAAGACAATGTTGTGAGAAGCAGACTAAGGAGGCATTTAAACATGTTCAGCCACCAGTTTCCCAGAATTTGGGTAGCCTTGTAATATTTCTTGTACCCTCTTTCCTTCATTGCTTTTGCTAATCTTGTGATTTTGTTAGAAAGTCAGTCTTAGTTTCTGATAAGTAATACAAATTACAAACTTGTCGCTGCACTGAATCTTGTGGTGAAAATGTTCTTAGTTCTCTTTGTTTTCCAGAGTGGCTAATTGATGCTTTCACTCAAAATCTCCATTTTCCTTTAAACCCAAAACCCCTAATCAATTCCTTTAAACCCAAAGTACTAATGTAATTGGGTTTTCTGCTTGTTTTATTAGTTAAATAGGAGAGAAGTACCAAATATGAGGGTAATTTCATTGCAGGCTAAGTATATTTCTGTTATTGAATACGCAGCTGATGATACTGCTGCCTTCTTTTCATGTCATAAATATTGTGAGGGCATATTTCAATATTTTTCATTTTTCTCTTCTCATTCATTGGGGCGCTACATTTTGATACAGGAGCTTAGGGGCCTTGATGGCCGGAACTGCCAAGCAACTAGAGAATCAATACTTTGCATTTCAGATAAATCGCATGCAAAATATAACTTAATAAGGGAACATCAAATGGTGGCTTCAAATGCATCATATTGTGGTTTGCAGAAGTTTGTGCTTCTGTTTTGGTGTTTAACACTTCAAGGCTCACATCAGGCATTTGCTGCAACAGATTTTACTGACAAATTGCAGTCTATTCCTTTTCCAGGTGACCTTGGTGACATTAGCACAGGTTTTGCTTCAGTTAAGAGAATCTCCCTGTACCTTTTACAACTGGCATTTTGTTGTGCAATTAAAATATAATTAATTGGCTTTTCTGTTGAGTTGATCAATCATAGGATAGTAAGCACTAGTAGTTTACAATAATTACCCATTTCGTATATCTGTGATTAGTTCCAATGGGATCATATTATTCATAATATATTAATCTTCAAGTTATCAAACATACATTATAGGAAGAATGCCATGTTATCAACATTCTTATGCAAGCTTTCTATAATGCATAATTTACTCTTTTTAGTAGCAATCTACACTTGTGGACAAAGTATTTGAGGTTCAATTCATTCATTGTATTATTGTAAAATGAATTCTGAAGGAACACTCTTAATATTTTCTTTTCGAAGAGAAATTTTGTACAAAAATATTCACCTAAAGCAGCTAAGTCTCCAATTCGCCCTTTTTTTTTTCCTTTGTGTTTGAGGATTACAGGCCTTCCTGCTGATATTTTTCTCGGAACTGGGAGACAAGACCTTTTTCATTGCGGTAAGAGTGCCCCATTTGGCATTTCATTATGGAACACAATTTTCAGATACAACTCTAGGACTGGGATGAACCTCTGCATGTTGGAACAATGAACCTAATAGCCATTATTTTTTTCTTTTTGTTGGAGAGCGGGGGCTGGGAAGGACAACATGTTGGCTGGAGTAGAGTTGTGAAATTAAATTTCTTTTGCTCCCAAGCTAGTTACCAATTTGTCAATCAACATTAACATCCCATAATGTCTTGGTCCCTGAAGATTATGTTCTTTAGTGTATGTTTTTATCTTAATCTACTGGGGAAAATCAAAAGTTGACAAATGATGAACCATGACTTAAAGGATCAATAAAACTTAATATCTCTTAACTCCATACTTTCATTGTCAAGTTTCATGATGTTTATCTTTCATTAGGTGTAGAACCTCATTAGTGCCCCATTGAAGATTAAAATTTTGGAAGAAATATCTCGAAGTTAATGTCTATGTTTTTTGTCTTGTGCAGGCACTTTTAGCAGCTGGGAATTCTGCTGCCACTGTTTTCACTGGGACCTTTGGTGCCCTTGTGTATGTTTTCTGCTCGAGAAGGGTGATTTAGATGTCCTTTGCATTTAACTTTATGACAATGATATTTTTGATAGGTCTATTGCTTAATTAATGTGTTCAGACAGTCAAATGTTTAGTCCAGATAATTGGACTGCTCCACAAATGCATCTAGATAAGGAGCCTCTTCTACATAAAAGTTTGTAATTTAACGTCAATAAACTATCAGTCTTAGTGTGGATCAGGCTATTCACGTGGCTCAGGATTTCCTTTCCATATAAAGTATTTAACACTGTTAATATACTTTTCTTCTTATTTTCTTGTGATTCTTACAGAAATATCTATCTGTAATGGCAGGGCAATGATATGATATCTGCTGTTCTCAGACGAACTTTTCATTACATTGATGAAATTCTTCCATTCAGGTATTTCCATAGAGACCCTTGTCCACTTTAGGATCTCATGGAATTCTTGTGAGCATGCTGCCATGAATGACATGCCATTAGATGTTGGAAGCATTGGCATAGAATATAGGCATCATTTTGCTCGTTATAGAGGCATTTCTGAAAACACAACATTGGAGCAACTGGAGATATTTTTAAGCAGCAATCCTTCTTAACTTGCACTATTCCATTTAATTTGTTACTCAAAACTGTTTCTATCAAACTGTGAATTATTGTTGTAATATAGGCCAATGATATGCTGGTTTGGTGGGACTGATTTGCCTATTGATGATATTGCTGCAGTTTGCCTTTTGGTAAATATTTATTCTGTCCGACTTAAAATCTTATGAACGCCTCAAATATAACCAGCACAGTGAGCTAATTTTGAGTAAATTTAGGAATATTTTGGGGTTTCAACGCTGATTGATGCCAGCTCAAGTGACGGTCTAAAAGTAGAAGATGAGCAAAAGGAGGTGAAATTTCAATCACTTAATGACCTATTCATGGTTAATCTGTCATGGAAATTCAGACATTCACTTTGCCTCTTTTTTGTTCTTTGCTGAATGGGCTAAAATGCCATCTGGTTACTATCTTTTGGTTATAACTAATTTAATCACATTCACATGTTATCTCTATGCCATGGGCTGGGCAGAGTTAGCAGTGTCAGAGCTCTCTGGAAATGGTGCTGGGATTTTGGCAGCCGCTAACACCATTATCAGTACATTCCTCTTAGTTTCTGTTGCTGAATGGGGCGATAAATCATTTTTCTCCACCGTAGGTGAGTCAAAAGGCTGAAAATCGATGATGATCAAATCATATACTATTGGAGCTGCTTATAAATAATTGATCACATGATTTAATTCTGACTCTTGATTACATTCTAAACATCTAAAATGATTGTACCCCTAGCTCAGAAGATTTTTTGTAGATGCATCTGAGCATGACTAGTACTAGCTCAATTTCCTCAAAATTGAACTTCAAGGTGAAAATTTGTTTTCTAGGTTGGATTTCATATAAGCATAAGAATTGCATTGATTATAAATGTGAAACAAATTAAAGATGATCATAGGTAACATTGATCTTCATAAAAGAAAGCAGGCCATAGTACTAATGTAGATTAAATGGTTAAATAGTTCTAATAATAGGGAAAGAAATGAGAAAGAAATCACATGGTACTTCTATGTATCATCAAAGAAAAGAGAAAGAAATCATGTGGGAGTCCAACTGCCAGAATAAAGCAAATGTCCATTCCCTTATCACAATGCAAGCCTGCTTTTAATGCCCTATTTGCCCTTTGCATGCAGCCCTTGCAGCTGCCTCTTCACCTTTCGGTGTCATTGTTGGAGCCCTGGCTGGTCATGGTGTTGCGACTTTGGTAACTACTTGAAAGAAAGCATAATCCTTTGTCTGCCTTGTCTGCCTGCACCACTAATTGGTTACCAGAAGCATAAATTACAGTACTAAATAAATTGCTGACCTGCATGGAAAGTTACCATATAGTATCGATCAATCGATAATTATTTATAACAGTTTTACATATATATTTTTTCTTTTATTTTTTTTTTTTCAAAAAAGAGAAGTATATTTCCTCATAAATGTTTTTCCTCCTGCAAATTCAGCCAACTCTATCCCTTTTACCTGTTTACATGTAAATTGGCAGGTTTTCTCACTGATTTGCAATTTTATCAGCACAGATTGCTGTGTTGGGAGGTTCTTTTCTTGGGACAGTCTTATCAGAACAGGTATATTTAAACTTCAATATTATCTACAAGCAGAAAGCCAGAAACAGGTTCTCTTCATTTCATTTCCCCTTCTCTCCTGCTTATGATTATATGGAACTACTGATTTTCCAGCTTTAATAGACCTTGGTTTTGTGCGTTTTGTTTCTCAAACAAAAGATTTTGTAAATCTTTTTAGGCTTAAGTCAAGTTGAAACTTTATTACCGATCAACTTATTCCAGGACTGGCCAGAATAATCCTCTTTTTATGTATAATTTATGTTAGAAAAATGTCTCTAGAACTTGCTGGTGCTATCAACATCTCAACCATCTTCCATTCAATGATGTTCAACTATAAGTGTGCAACTGAACTCAAGTAAACCTTCAGCTTTATGGAGTCATTTTTTCTAATTCCACATGTTTATGGTTATATCTTCAAAAAGATCCAGAGCCGCTGCAACATTTTTCACTACTTCAAAAACATACTAATTCATTTTATTGTTATTCTAGAAATCCATTGCAGCCTACTAGCATAGTACAGAAACCTATCACTAGATCGTTGATTTCTATATGGCATAATGGAAGTTGTATTGGAGCTGGTTGCTGCTTCATGGTACCTGTCCAGTGGATTTCGTTTATACTTTGGTACAAATTTTCTAGTCCAAAATTTAAAGTCAGCAATATCATGGTATTTATACCTTAAAAAGCTGCACTAGTTGCACCAACATGATCAGGCAACCACATAAATTTTGTCTCATAGGACTTCTCCAGTTGGAATATCTAAGGTAGCGGGCCTGAATGACTCTGTGGGAAATTTTCATTTGTCCTGATGAGGAAGCATAATGTCTTCCAGTTTTCCAGAAACAGAACATAGCATGAAGAAAATTTTCATGTACATTATAACCATAAGGAAGCTAAATTCAATGGCTTGTGCAGGTCATTGCATATATTGGAGGCATTCTTGTTCTTGTCTTCGCTGTTGTTACATTGGTTGAGATAGTGAATTAAAGGTTAGAGAATGTGCAGATTTCCTTCTAGATCAAATATTTGAATTTGTATGTTTCTTATGAGCCTCTAGATGACGGTTGCTTCCATTGCTAAGATTTTTATGACTGCCTGTTTCTTCTTGTGTAATAATTCTAGTCTTATTATGTACAATTAGGGTATTTATTTGTTGTTCTTGACAAAAGTTAAATCCAAATCTTGAACTGAAACAAGAGTGGCTGGTTTGTTACGATTGGATTTTATTATTGCTAGCTATAAGAAGAGAAATTGGCCTTCTTTTATGTGGAAATTTCTGTTTCCTAATGGTTTTGTGATGTGGGCAACAATTAGTACAAATTCAAGGGTGGAGAAAAAGAGGTAGCGAATTTTAGCATGCGTGGCACAGCCTTGCCCATCAATGAAAACTTTATAAGAGAATCAAATAAAAAAGTCAAGACTGAAAAGATTACAATAACCCCACTTTGGTCTCTCCCTAGCTTTTTTGTCCATTTGTTCCACTTTTTCTTAGTACATTTTGCTTATCTGTCCCAATGTTTCTCCACTTTCTTCAATGGCTGCAACTTTCTTTTCTAGTTTGTGGAAGGGTAGATTCAAATCTGGATCTTTGCCGAAGCAAAAAAATACACTTAACCAACTAGGTTATGCTAGCATGTACTCGGTGGCTATAACTTTATATATATATATATATATATGCAGAAGAAACTATTTGTATAATCCAGAATATTAATGTGACATTTAGTCTCAACATAACTAATAATAATATATTGGTTCAGTTTTAAAATTATAGTATCATGTTTATCATGAATTTTCTTTTTTATAACTTCTGCATTTTTGTTCCTTGTGGAGATGCCATCAAATACAGTGTTATTGAAATTTATATGCTATACTAAATCAGATTTGAGAGATGTCCACCGTCATGAAATCAATCAATCTCAAATCATAAAACTTTTGCAATAAAAAGAATACAAAAAAAAAAAAAAAACTAAACTCTCACTATAAGAGAAAAAAAAAAACAAATACTCAATAACAAAGATAAAATACATTAAAAAATTAACAAAATAAAATAATATTTTCTTCTTTATTATGAAAAGTAAAAAAATATAATTGACTTATCATTAGCACAATATATCGAAGACAATTTTAATAATAATATTTTCTTCTTTATTATGAAAAGTAAAAAAATAATAATTGACTTGTCATTAGCACAATATATCGAAGACAGTTTTAATAATAATATTTTCTTCTTTATTATGAAAAGTAAAAAATAAAAAAATTAATTGACTTATCATTAGCACAATATATGGAAGACAGTTTTAATACTAAAAAAAATAAAATTTATATTCAAAGAATAAAAAGAGAGAAAAGTGGTTAATGGCTACAACTTTACTATCATACCAATTTAACTATATTCGTATAAATGTCGTTAAATTTTACTAGAAATATGTCTTAGCAAAAATATTTATGTTACGTTTGGTAGAATATAATCAAATATAATAAAATATAATTAAATATAAATTCATTTAACTATTAAATTAAAAAAAATTTTATTATATTATATTTGATTACATCATATCAAACATATTAGTATTTTTTTTTTAATTGATTAGCAAGTGTAGTAAAGATCAAGGCATATCAATGACCATTATATTGATGTTTGATCAACATTTTGTGCTCATTCTACAAACTGGCAATAATAGGAGCCTTGCTTAAATTTCTATGGTACTCTTTTTATAAAAGTTGAAGTTTTCAAAATGCTGATTATTTGTCCATTGAATTTCGCCTGCCATAAAAATAAAATATATATAAAAAAAAAAAAAAAAGAAGAAAAAGCACTCATTCATTGCCTTTAATAAATGAGCAAATAATTCAGTAACGCAGATCTTGTGGGTCCTTTTATGGAAGGCTGCCCAACTCAAGGGCAGTGAGCCTTGGGGATGGAGGCACATGGACGAGCAGGGTATTGTCTGGTGCATGAAACATGGCACGTGGAAGAAACGGAATGTTAAAGGGCATATTCTTCATGGGACAATCCGCAGGGAACATCGTTCGCATTTGCCTCTCCCCACGTTACGTTCCTTAATGTGCCAATTTTTTTTTTTTAATAATACAAACCCTAATATCCCAATATTAATATTAAACTATTATCAAATCATTATTTGGAATGGTTGATTATGCACTTTCTTAAGAACAGTAATTTCCGAGTTCAACTTCTTCACTTTTTCTCCATTAGTAAAAATAACTAAATACGAAACTTTCAATGTCAGCAAACTTTTGAAATTGGACTTTTTTTTTAACTCAATTAAAATATAAAATCACATATTAGAGATTAAATTAAAATGAAATTGAGTTAAATCGAAAATAATTTAACATTTATATCATATATATTATACAAATATATGAATTCAGCTAGTTTTTATTATAATTGTTTATAATTTATAGTAAAAAGAATATGAAATATTTCGTTAATGAAGATTTCTATATGAATATTTTTTCCATATATAATAATTTTAAAACATATAATAAATATTTTAATATTCAAAAAATAATTCAAAAATTATACATTATGATAATAATTAAAATAGCATCAATTCAACAATGTAATAATTTTTTAATCAATCATTTTCAATTTTCTATAACAATTTATCTTTTTTAAAAATTCATAAAGTTGTATTAAAAAGATAATTATAATAAAATTTAAAGTTATAATAGATTTATCAAAAAATAAACGAATAAAAGTAATTATTGTATGCATTATAGATATAATTTAATAAATAATTTCCATTTTTAAAAAATAGCATAAATATAAAAAAGTAAAAGAAAATCTAAATTAATTTATTTTAGATCATCACATTTTGATCGAATTTTATCTATTTTGAATTTAAATATTAATATGGATTGATTAAGAGTTTAATCTTTGAGTTTTTTCAATTTAACTAGTCAGGTCATGCTAGGTCTAAAAACTATGGATATAAGTATTTCAAGTTTTTTTTTTTTTACAGATATATACTAATATTACTTTTGACATTTACCAAAAATGGATTCAAATAATTTGAATTTTAGTAAAAAATAATATGATAGAACTTCATTTTTTTAAAAAAAATTATATAATTTTTAAGTTTTTTTTAACAAAAGAAGATTTTTTTTTTCATTTGTATGAATGTAATACAAAATGATTATTATTCATTAACAAAATATAAAAAATTATAACCTATAATAGACACCAATTATGTATGATTTAATTTGAAAAGTAATGGTTTTTGTCTATAAAATTACAATATGTTAACAAAGCAATAAATTTAATATTTCACTTGATCATTATATTAAATCAAAATTTGACATTATATCTTCAAATGAATTTAATCATACAAATATAAAATTTTAATCAATCACTCCAAATAGAATTTTCACGATCAATCCTAATCCCATAAAGGGATAATTATCTCACATAAAAAGAATAATTTATATAGAACAAATAAAAAAACTCTCATTAAAAATAAAATAAACAAACAAAAATATATAAATTTATAATGATAAAAGCAAATTTGCAATTATTAAAAAGCAAATAAAAAATTATCAAACTTAAAGCTAACAACCGTCCGAATTAATAATAAGAAGAAAACTTTCAAAAAAAAAGTAGAGGTACTTAAAGACTTTTTTCAAGTTAAAATTAATAAATTGATAAATAAAATATCATATCATCTATATTTAATTTAAAATTAAATTATAATGATTTTTTTAGAATAATAGAAATCTTTATAAAGTGCATAAGACATTTATAAAATAAATAATTCCTATAATCTAAAATATCAATACAAAATTAATTTTTAACATAATTAATAATTACATATTAACTCAATCCTAAAATTATTATACTATTTTTAATATAAATTTATTTGATAATTCTATACTTTTATCAATTGTGAAAACTTTTATCAAATATGACACTACAATGTGATACATAATGAAATTAAGAAAGTATATTGATTAGATCTAAAAGTAACGACGAATAATAAATCAATATTATTATATCACTAAATGATTAATCAATGTTATTTCACCACTACATAACTAATTTTAGATCACAGAAATTTTTATGAATGGGAGACAATAATACTCATAAATAAAAGATAAAAATATGGATCCCAATTAAAATATCCCGATAATGATTTCAAAATACTAAAAAATATAACAAAAAAAAGCGAAAAATGGCTAAATTAAATCAAAACGATGATGAAGAATGTGAAAAGAATATCTATCATTTTTTTTCTAAAGAAGGAATTATGAATACCTATCTACCAATTTGAACAAAGCAAAGTCGCTTTCACAAACGCACGAGCTTTTTAGTGCTCAAAACCCTCGATCATCCAATATTTTTAGTGACCGAAATTTGATTAATTTTTGGTGGGAAAACTAAATAAAATAAAAAGGTTGGTGAAGGAACTTTTCAGAGAACAGGGATCGTATCTATGATCGGGCGGCCAGTATTGAGTAGCGTGGCAAAATCTAGTGCTGGGGGAGACGAAGTGATAAGGTTTCACGAGCAAGGAGAATCAAATTCTTTGACTTTAAAATGTTCATAGTACAATTTTTACCTTCGTACACCTTACAAATGTGTTGCCACTAACCACCGTTCTTTTTGTATGTGGGACTTTTTCCTGTTTTGGGGTTCAACATTGTTTTGCACTAATTGCATGCAGCTACCTCTTTAGATATTGGGTTATATAAGCTCAGAAGTGAGCGAAAATCAAACCGAACTGAAAAAATTGATCGAATCAAATCGATTTGATTTGGTTTGGTTCAATTTTTTAATAAAATCGATTTGTTTGATTATAATTTAAAAAAATGATTTTTATTTTTGGTTCGATTTTTTAGATAGAAAACTGAAAAAATTGAATTAATCGAAATAATAAATAAATCAAACCAATTTGAATCGAACTAAATTTAAAATACATGTAATTTAATTGAAACAAACCGAATTGAA
Organism: Omphalea diandra; assembly: GCA_949677035.1. Taxonomy (NCBI): domain Eukaryota; kingdom Viridiplantae; phylum Streptophyta; class Magnoliopsida; order Malpighiales; family Euphorbiaceae; genus Omphalea; species Omphalea diandra. The sequence continues at coordinate 67,160 of CATIWR010028118.1, forward strand.
CTTTTTATAATATCGATTCAATTCGATTTTATAGACACATAAATTTTAGTTTAATTGATTCGGTTAAATCAATTTTTTTAAAGATTTTGGTTCGGTTCGGTTATAAGTATAAAAAATTCAGTTTATTAAAATTTGGTAAAAAATCAAAACAAACCGACCGAACCACCCATTTGTTCATCCTTACATAAGCTTGCCTTGAGTTTTGTCTTATTGTACTGTTTAGTTCTTTATTTTGAAAATTATATTATAATATTTTTTTATTTTTATTTCATTATACTAAATAACACTTTCGTTCATTTTTAATCTAATTTTCATCAGCCAAAAATTAAAAAAATTAACAAATAAATTTTAAATTTTCAAAATTACCCTTTTCCCTTCCTCAGCTTTGTTCTTCCTCATCGTTCAACACTAGAAGTCCAACAATCACCTTTCTTTTCATATCAAATCCACAAACTCATTTAACCATTTTCTTATCATCCTATTACTCTCTACTCATTTTTATCTTACCTATTTTAAAATCAAACCCAAAACCATGGCCTCATCTTACCCACCTAGAAATCTTACCTTCTTCACCTCCATCACCAAAAACGGTGTCTCACTTTACAAATCGACCTCCTTCATTCATTTGGAGAAGGAAGAAGAAATGAACCACTGTCATTGAATTCAGGATGGGCAACGATTTCAAGGATGACCACTGGATTAACACAGAGAAAACAAATGAGTTTGTGTTGTTCAAATATGGTCCTCTAATTAGTCAACAAATTCCTCAAGCAGTATCGGTTGATGTTAGTCGAATCCCATTTATTACTCAAGTTGCCTCAGCCTCACAATTGAATGAACCATATTCATTTCCTATCTTTCAACCTGTTTATCTTACCTAACTCAACTCATTTCCTTCTCTCTTTCCCAAATCATTTTTTTGAGCAATCAATCAACTAAAACAAGGGAAGACCAATATTTTCTCTATGGGTTGAATTGATTTGCTATTTTTTTTCTTTTTTTCAATTTTGATAATCGATTACAATTTTGATGTTGGAAAGATGAATGAATGTATTTTGATTCCTGGGCATTCGAATGGCTTTGTATCCTAGATTTTGGAGACTCATTCCTTGATTTTCTGTAAATTTGTTTGTATTTGATTGTTTGTGAATGAGTTAATGATTATCCCTGGGTTTTCAAAGATGGGTTTTTGGGATCTTTTAGGATTCGATTTTTTTTTTGTGTAAATTGATTATTGCTTGACTTATGGAATTTGGATTGTTTTTCGGTTTTTTGATTAATTGATTTTGATTGTGTTTTGGGTTTTGATTTTGATTATTGTTGGTTTGAAGATGTGAACTGATATTCAATTTGAGATTTTGATTATATTTGGATTGAAGACGATGCTAAATTGTTGGTAGAAACTAAAAATTAGAATGAAATTAAAGAGTAATACGAATATTTTATATGATTTTAAGAAAAATTGTAATAGAGTGTAACATAAGCAAAATATAGGGATATTTTAATATAATTTTAAAAAATAGAGGACTAAATAGTATAATAAAGTAAAATCTAAATGTAAGTGTATTTAACCCTTAGATATTTTGTTGCCTTAATATTTCTCATGTTTCATAATGTTTATCGTTTTAAAATTTTGTATTTAAATTAAAAAAATTATTAATTAAAGATAATTTCAATTGATATGGATAAATATATTTTAAATTTATTTTTAACTAAATTAATTAGAAAAAGAGAAGAGAGAGAAAAAAATAATGATAAAAATATATTTAAAAAATAAATAATTGATATTACATTGAAATGATAAACCGCTACTTATATTAAAATAATTTTTTTTAAAAATAAAAAATATTTTAAAGTGGAGAAAGTATAATATATTATTATTATTATTATTATTACAACAACCACCACGTGGGAGGAAGGAAGTCCAATCCCACTCTACAAACGTTCAAGTATAGTATTATAATAAGTTAAAAAGAAAAAAAAATCAAATACGATATTTTAAAGTTGAGGGGGTTTCTTTTTCTAAAAAGAAAAGACACCAATAATACTTAATGTAATTATTGATAAAATGTGAATCTTTAATTTTAATTAGATTTTAAAATTTTTATTTTAGATTAACTTCTATCTAATTTAATGATTGAATTACAATAAACTTAATTTAAATTTTTGAATATTTTAATATTCAAAACTCGATGAAAACTCACGAATATGATCAAATTTAAATTTAAACAAAGTTCTTCGAAGTTTTCCGAAAATCAAGTCATGTTTAAATTCATTGTCTTGAATGAACATAAATTCACTAGTGAAGAAATTTATGGTCACGCGCTGGCAGGGAGAGTGGCTAAGGACCAGAGCTGGCTGTAGGAGTGGGAGGAAAACCGTTAACTGCCGCTGTAAGAGTTATTAGTAAATCAGTGGGGACCCACGGAAGGAGGAGTCTGCTGATTTTTTAAGTCTTAGCGCGTGGGGTCCATGTGACTATGTGAGCACCACGAACGGTGACGAGCTGCTGCCGATACAAAATGGAAACGTCATATCCCGTTGGCTTGTCAAGGTGGGGCCCCTTTTAGGGGGGGGGGGTTTCGATATCGTTTCGCTACGCGCGACCAACCTTGACCTACCTGCCATTCCTTCTCGATACCATTGAAAAACCGCTCGTTTCGACACCGTTTACCTTGTGAACCGTGCCCTCATTGTCGTCTACATTCAATGGATGTGCATTGCCTCAACATAACCAATTATGTTTCTTTTTTAAACTAAATTCACTGGTTTTTCCAAATTAAAAAAAAAAAAAATCAATTTTGTTGAATTAAATAATATAAAATTTTTATTTTGGCCAAATTAATGTCTATTTTTATAAAAATAGACATTATATAACTTTTCTTTTTCACAAAAATTTAAATTAGCCTTAATTACTTATTATATTTTTTTTCATTTATTTTTGGTTTATTTTTTAATTTAAGAATAGTGATAGTGTTCTGACTATTTTATCACTTAATAATATAAAATACAAAATTTTATCTCTTTCATAAATTAATTTAAATTATTTTAATGTTTTAAATATAAACAAATAAAACATATTATGATTTCTACAAACTCTATTTTGAGCATATAATAATTATTTAAACATTTACAGTAATCAAATGATAAATTGATAACTATAGTAAATTGTTATACATAGTAATTAACTTGCAACACTTGATAATTTCTTTCAAGATGGATAAGAGTCTATTAAAATTTCTTTAAGATACTAATATTGGTGTATGCTTTCTTAAGTAGTTTTTTCCCCTGTATTTGCTTTTTTCAATATGAAAAAAAAAAACTCATTTTGGCACATTAAAATATTAAAAGTGGGCATATCGAAATTTGAATATCACCAATATAAAATTTTATCCATCAATACAAATAAAAAAAAAAAAAGAAAATTTTATATATATGATAGTTTCTAACTTGCATAGTAACAAATAAAAAATAATAAAGAAGAAGACACATAATTGGCTGGAAAAATGATATTGATTGTTGGAATTTTATTCAAGATGTTGATAATGATGTCGGTATCCCATATTTATCTTCCAGAGTGATGAACATTATACCTCCCCAGTATAAATCAAGTGAAAATGACTATTTTATTATTATTATTTTTTTGTCCATGTCCAATAGTAAGATAAGAGAAGAAATTGCAAAACTATTCCTTAAATATATCTCAATTATTGATACAATATATGTAAGGAAAGTCTAAAGCTCCAATCATCAATTTTTCTTTATAAATAAAATCTCTGCATTTTTTTATTATTATTCTTATTAAGTCCTGAATTTTAATAGCAAAAAGGAATAAAAATAAATAATAATGGTATAAATTATAATTATTTCACCAAGAAAAAAAAAA
>CATIWR010028120.1:0-11511 GCA_949677035.1 Omphalea diandra
AGTGAAAAACCCAATTGGTGAATTAAGAAGTGAATGTAGGGTTGGTTCATATCCAAATCACTATAAAATTTTTGTGTTTATTCTTCTCATATTCTTCCTTTAATCTTTCATTTTTGTGAGCATCCTCCATAATCAAAAGTTTAAATCTACCATGAATTCAACCCCCCCTTCTTAGTGCACTAGGGATAACAATGGGCATATCAATGTATTTTGCCATAATAGGAAGACACATCTCAAATTGGAGGACCCTTCAAGACTAACCCCCTAAAGACCCAAGTATGTTTGGGTACCAAAGAAAAGTGTTTGATATTGCAGGATGGGGACTTTTTCACCAAATTCTCATCATGGAAAATCCAAAGGTGAATGAAGATTGCTAATGAAGAAGGGATAAAGTTTCAGAAGGTTATTCGGTAACAAGCCATTGAAACTAAACTTGTAATGTATCTCTTATCCCTTATGTTTTTAACTTAATATATTTATGCATACATTTAGGAGAAGTTTTATTGCTTGATATGTCTATGTGTTGACATATTTGATTTGATTTGATTTGATTGTGTGATGAGTTGAATAAACTCATTTTGCATTTAAGGTTTTCTACATTTCAAATGTTCAAATCAAAATATACTAGGGCCATATATGAAAATTCTTAAATTTCTAGCTCTATTTTGTATATTCAAGCATCTTTAAATGTTTGAATTATTTTGCATTTATGTTTTTTTATATATATAAATCCCATGGAATTTATGTTTCATCCATTTATCTTCTTATGTGACATATTGTGATCAATTGTGCAAAATTACTTATGTTTGTTATTCTAATTTGGGTTTGTACAATTGACAAGTTTGTGAACTTTCCCTCTCATATTCCCTATTCTTTCCTTTATTCCCTCATATTCATCTTTTTTTGATCTTAACAAAAGGGGAGAGATAATTGATTGAATATACAAAGAGGGAACACATAAAAAAAGGTGAGATAAAATTAAACGACATTTGTAATTAAGGGAGAGTATGGATTAAAGGGGAGCAATTTCATATTTATGATTCGAATCACTTTACAATCATTCTCTTAGTAGCATGCATAATTAGTTCTTTATCCTTTGCATATTCAATATAGATTGTTAAAATAAAAAAGGGGGAGATTATTATACTAGGTTATTCAAACCTAAGTCAAGACTCTCTTTTGATTTTGACAATATAGATTGAAAGGTTCTAATGTTAATTTTAAGTTTTGTTTTTACAGTTTATAAGAGTTATCTTCAATGGAAGTCAAAATCGCCATTTTTTAGAAGAACATCCAAATTCGCAGTTGGTATCCCCTAAGTTGCGACGGTGACACTGTTATAAGAATAGATGATGCTAGGCCAGAGGAATTCGCTAGTGAATTCACAGCTGCAACTCAGCTGAAGGGACCTTAGTTGAATTACAGAGGAATTCGTGGTCTCAGTCGCGCTAAAGACACAGTGATATCATGATCGCGACTTTTGATAGTTTTTAGACAACTAATGGACAACTGACACGTGGACTAGCCGTTAGACACAAATGAGGCTTTTCATCAAAATTTTCAGCTCCACAATGCAAATTGAAAATTCGCAATAACAAAATGGGAGTAGCGACCACAACTTTCGCTTGATAAGCATTTAATGCTAAATCTGCCTAGCACATCATGGAGATTTGTTGACAGTTTTAAAGTAACGTCTCTTTGGTGGATGTGAGCTATACTCCACCAAATTGATGTTAATGCAAGAGAAGAACTATTGGAAGTGCCAAAACTATTGCAAAGTTAATTCTTTACTTTAATTCCTTATTTCTTTGTACATAGTTTGGTGTAATCTTTAAACACCTTGTGTAGGGTTTGAGAGTGAGCCCTTGAATAAAAAACTCTTGGTTAGGTTTGAGAGCTAGCCTAGTTGTAAAACTCTTACATACGTTAAGTGTGAGCCTTGGAAAAACACTTGTAAGGTTTGGTGTGAGCCTAAACACTAGGTTGAGAGTGAGCCTTGGGAAAACACTTGTAAGGTTTGGTGTGAGCCTAAACACTAAGTTGAGTGTGAACTTGTAAAATACTAGTGATTGAGTGAAACACCTAATTAGTGAATTGGGGAGTGGATGTAGGGTTGGTTAATACCCGAACCACTATAAAACTCTTATGTTCATTCTTCTCATACTCTTTCTCTAATCTTTCATTTTTATGAGCTTCCTCTAAAATCAAAAGTTCAAATTCGCCACCAATTCAACCTCTCTTCTTAGTGTACTAGGCCAACACTTTTATAGAGTTTATCGTCTTCCTTGAAATAATCTACGACACTATTTATGATAGTTCGGGCCTCTTTTGGGTGAGTGGGTAGTTGTCCATACTTCAAGTATTTAACTAGAAGGCTTATCCAATTGTCTTCTTTTGCTATGATGGCTATGTGCATCATCTGAAGTATATTTAATTATATTCTTTTTTCCTCCGAGATTCATTTAGGTAAGGCTGCCTGCAAGGAGGCTGCCAATTTAGCTATGTTATTTTTTTCCTTGTTGGTGTCCTAAGGGATCTATTTAATCCTCTAACTTCCTCCTTTGGTTATTGTGTTCTTTCTTCCACCAACACTTCTTCAAGTTAGTTAGCTTGTAAGGAGGCTACCAACTTAGCTATGGCTTTTGCTTCCTCATTGTTGTCCTAAGGGATCTGTTCAACCCTCCAACTTCCTCCTTTGGTTTCTATGCCTATCAAGAGGTGTTTGGCATTTTTGAGCTTACTAGTGTCTCTAATGGTATACTGTCAAGGAGTTACTGGATAATTAGCCTGGTGTCACTATAAATGAAGAGATTCTCAACTTGGACTTCCTTTGCTAGCTATAATCCTGTGATTAGGACCTCATACTTTACCGCATTGTTGGAGGCCTGAAATTTCAATCTCATCATGTATTTAATGGTGATTTTGTTTGGACCTTGTAGAATTATCCCAGCTCAAGCTCCTTCTACCCTTGAGGCTCCATCCATATATAACTTTCATTCATGTTTCTCAATTACCCCTGTCAGCTTGGCTATAAATTCGGCTAGGGCTTAAGCATTTATAGCTTGCCTTAGCTTAAATTTGATGTCAAATTCTCATAGCTTAACTACCTACTCGGCTGCTTGTCTTGAGATTTTTGCCTTATGTAAGACCTTTTCACAAAGGCTAATTTATTCAGATAATAACAATATGAGCTTAGAAGTAATGTCTTAGCTTTATTGCTACGCTGACTAGCGCATATGCTAGCTTTTCTAATAAAGGGTAGTTCAACTTGGTACCCTTGATGACTCTACTAACATAGTACACTGGCTTTTGCTCACCATCTTCTTTTCTTACCAGTATTGAGGCTACAGTATATTTTGTTGTTACTAAGTATGTGGACAGTGGTTCATCCTACTGAGGGCAATTGCGTAAGAGATGCGAACTAAAGAAAGTCTTCAACTCTTCAAAGGCTTGTTAGCATTCTTCATCCCACTTGAACTTTTTCAAATCTTTTAATTTCTTGTAAAATAGGCAAATAACATTACGCTAAAGAGGATATGAACCTTCCTAAAGCTATGATTCTTCCATTAAGTTTTTTGGACTTCGTTGATAGTTCAGGATGGTGGCATATTGATACGGTCTCAGGCCAACACTTATAGATCGAGTAGTCAAGTGCACCTATCAAGCATAGTATAGCGTAGGAGTACCCTCAAGGACTCAAAGTACTAGTATTAGCTCTTTCTCTATTAATCAAATAACATTCTCTCATTTCCACTCCAAAGAATAAAACACTTAACCCCAAACTTAAGTGTTTTCGCTAATTTCATGAAACAATCCCTTGTAATTGTAGAAACTAAATCTCATCTGAAAGCGAACATGATCAATTATATTTTAAGGGACTAGACTTCATTGGCTAGCTGGACATGAGATTATAAAAAAATAGGGTTCTTGAAGGCTCAATGGGGCTCACTAAATGGATAAAAAGGGTGGATGAAGAAAGAAAAAGGACCAAGTGACTAATCCTAAATTGCCTTAATCATTTTTATGCTTGTATTCGATAATGTGGTCTCAAAATGATAACAAATCAAGTTTTAGAGACTCTAGCACTATTTGAGGACTCACTCAATAAGAATTCACAAAATTAAGTGCATTACAAGGAAAATAGGCTCAACCTTTCTTTATAGTGTAAAAAAAAATGAATTTTAATTTTTTTTAAGAATTTGTAAACTTTCAAATATTGAGATTTTATTTAAAGATAGTGATAATTAAATATCTATGGTAGAAAACAAGATTTGCAAATTAAGAAAGTGAATTCAAAGCATAGCTAGATATTTTTGACCAAGTTAATATGAAAATGAGAGAACTACTAAGCAAATAATGAGTCATTCACATAATAAAATAAATAAAACATAAATTTTTTTTAACATATACAAATGAAGAACGTAGAACAAAATAGGAAAAGAAAAAACAAATAAAAATAAAATTATCAAATAATACAAACTCTCCCTCACACTTAAGACACATTGTTCTCAATGTGGAGGAGAAGTTTTCAGCACGACAAAACAAACAAATAATACGCTAAAAAACAAAAAGAAAAAAAACAAATGAATTAGGAAACTTCCCTAGAATCTCAAGGGGCAGGTGGTGGACACGGTGGGTAATAAGTCAGGAATGAAGGAGTCTGGATTTAAGGAGAAGTGTACAAAATAGGAGACTTGTGTTTTATTTATTTATTTATTATGATTATTAAATATATATATTTGAAGAAAGTAAAAAATATATAAATAAAATTATCAAATAATACATTTTTTTTTACGTACAGGACAACATATGTTGTCATAACCGTACACATTCTGGTTTTTTTTATTTTTCTTTTTTTGACTGAGTTTTGAGCAATTTACTCAAAATTGAGAAGGTCTAACTTCTCATAAACTATTTTCTCATCGAATTTACCTCTAAGATAGAGCTTAAAATGATGATTGTTCACTTTAAACGTACCTTTTCAGGATGAGTTACATCGACTGTGCTGTAAGGAAAAATTTGTTTGACAGTGAACAGTCCGAACCATCTAGATTTGAGCTTACCCAGGAATAATTTGAGGCGAGAGTTATAAAGTACTTGATCTCCTTCATTGAACTGCTTGGATTGATGAATCCTCTTGTAGTGATACTTTTTGGTCCTTTCCTTATACAATTTGGAGTTCTCATATGCCATTAATCACCATTCCTTGAATTCATTTACTTGATGCTTTCATTTCTTACCTACAAGGTCAAGATAAAAATTAAGAAGTTTTATAGCCCAATAGGCTTTATGCTCAAGTTCTATAGGCAAATGACATGTTTTTCCATAAACTAACCTATATGGCGTAGTACGAATAGGTGTTCTATAAGCCCAAAGAGCGTCATCTAACTTAAGGGAGCAATCGTTCCTAGATTGTTCAACTGTCTTTTCAAGTATCCATTTGAGATCCCTATTAGCTACCTCAACTTAACCGCTTGTTTGAGGGTGATATGGGATTATGACCCTATGTATAATACCATACTTTTAAGCACATTTTCAAATTATACATTTCAAAAATGAGTACCTTTATTACTTATTATTGCTCGAGGCACACCAAATATCGAGAAAAACTACTTAAGGAACTTAACTACAACCCTAGCATTATTTGTGGGTAAAGCTTATGTTTCGAGACTCTTAGAAACATAATATATAACAACTGGGATGTGTTTATTTCCAAATGAAGTCGCGAAGGGGCCCATGAAGTCAATACCCCAAATATCAAATATTTTACATACCAAAATATAGTTTTAAGGCATTTCATCATGGCGAGAGATATTACCTGAGCGTTGGCAATTATCATGTTGCTCTACATACCATTGGGCATCCTTATAGATAGTCGACCAATAAAAATCTGATTTATAGACTTTTTAGGTTATTCTATTTGCACTATAATGCCCTATAGTAGGTCCGACATGGTAATGCTCTAAGATTTCCCATCCTTTCGAAGTTGGGACACATCTCCTCACAATTTGATCTGCACAAATTTTGAACAAGTAGGGGTCCTCCTAAAAGTAATTCTTCAAATCCGAAAAGAACTTTCTCTTTTGATGATGAGACAATCCCTTTGGTAGAACTACACCTACTAAGAAATTTGTTATGTCAACAAACTACGAAACATCTAAATCACTTACCTCTTCAATGTCATAAAGATGCTCCTCAAGAAATTAATAATTGTTCTTAGTTTCGTCAAGCTTTTCTAAATTCAAATTCTCTAAACAAGATAGATGGTCAGCTACTAGGTTTTTAACACCTTTCTTATCACGGATTTCAAGATCAAACTCCTACAATAGTAAAACCCATCGAATTAATCTAGGTTTTGCATCTGACTTAGTAAGCAAATAATGCAGAGCAGAGTGTTCAATATAAATAATGACTTTGCATAATATCATGCAAGATCTAAATTTATCAAACGCAAAAACTATAACTAGTAACTCATTCTTTGTAGTTATGCAATTCTCTTGGGCATTCGTGAGAGTCTTGCTAGCATAGTAGATGAGCTGAAAATGTTTATCTTTCTGCTATCTAAGAACTGTGCCTACTGCAAAATCACTTGCATCACACATTAGTTCAAAAGGAATAATCCAATTTAGAGCTACCATGATTAGAGCATTAGTCAATTTTTTTCTTAAAATGTTAAATGCTTCTAAACATTCTTGAGTAAAAACAAGGGGCACAACTTTTTCAAGCAACTTAGTTAAAGGCCTAGCACTCTTAGAAAAGTCCTTAATGAACCTCTTATAAACCCGATATGCCCTAAAAAACTCCTAATTGCCTTAACTAAAGTCAAGCGTGGCAACTTAAAAATATTTTCAATTTTTGCTCTATCTACCTCAATCCCCTTACATGAAATTTTGTGCCCTAAAACTATACCCTCTTGCACTATAAAATGACACTTTTCCCAACTTAACACCAAATTGGTCTCCTCATAACGTTTAAGCACTCTTTCTAAATTATGAAGGCATAGATCAAAAGAGTCACAAAAAACATAGAAACCATCCATTTCCACAAATTCATCAAAAATTGCCATCATGCACCGCTGAAAAGTAGCCGGTGGATTACACAATCCAAAAGGCATTCGACAATAAGCAAACGTACCATAAGGATAAGTAAATGTTGTTTTTTCTCGGTCCTCTAAAGCAATAGGAATTTGAAAGTAACCGGATAGACCATCTAAGAAGTAATAGTACATATACCCTGATAGTCGCTCAAGCATTTGATCTATGAAAGATAAAGGAAAGTGATCTTTCCTTGTGGTATCATTCAACTTTTGATAGTCAATGCATACTCTCCACTTGGTGACAATTCTTGTGGAAATCAACTCATTTTTCTCATTTGAAACAACCATCACTCCTCTTTTCTTTGGTACTACCTGCACAGGGCTCACCCACGAACTGTCAAAAATAGGGTAAATCATTCTTGCATTAAGTAATTTAATTACCTCAGCTTTTACAACTTTTTTCATGTTAAGATTTAGTTTCCTTTATGGTTGTACAACTGGTTTAAAGTCATGCTTTATGAGAATATTGTGTGTGCAGAAAGAGGGACTAATTCCTCTTATGTCTGAGATCTTCCAAGCAATTGCCCTATTATGTTCCTTAAGTACAGTTAAAAGTTTCTCTTTTTGCTCCTCTTTTAGATTAGATGTTATAATCACTAGGAGCTTTGAATCATTTGCCAAGAATGCATTCTCTAAATGCTCAGGCAATTTCTTCAACTCTAACTTAGGTGGCTCTTTAATGGATGGTTTTAATTTGTGCTCCTCACCTCTATCAATCTCCTCAAAAGCTTTCTCCCTTATTATTGGTTCATTATCTTCTAGATAGGTAGTTTGCTTACTTCTCACACCTTCCTCTTTACTTGTCTCCTCACCTTGAACAGGACAATTCTCTAACAGCTTCTGAGAGATAATTGTTTGCATACAATCAGAAATAGCACAATCCATATAATTAATGAAATAACAAGTGTCATTTTGTCTAAGTGAGTGTTTAAAAGCATAAGAAATTTTAAAGGTCACTTCTTCATCTCTAACCCTTAAAGCTAATTTACCTACACTAACATCAATTAAAGCTCTACCTATAGCCAAAAATGGTCAACCCAGAATTAATGGAACCTTAACATCGACATCCATATCAAGTATGACAAAATCAGCAGGAAAGATGAATTTGTCTGACTTTACCAACACATCCTCAATGATACCTCTAGGGTATTTAATTGACCTATTAGCTAATTAAATGCTCATTTTTGTCAATTTAGGCTCCTTAATCTTAACTTAGCAAATAATTTATAAGACATTAGGTTTACACTTGGGCCTAGATCAGCTAAAGCCATATCAATTGTCAAATAAGCAATAAGACAGGGGATAGTAAAACTCACTGGATCCTTGAGCTTTTGAGGTAGCTTGTTTTGCAAGATGGGCTAACATTCCTCGCTAAGGATCATTGTAGATAACTTTTCAAGTCTCTTTTTGTTGGCTAGGAGTTCTTTCAGAAATTTTGCATACTTTGGCATCTGCGAAAGAGTTTCAACAAATGGTAAGTTAATCTGGAGTTGCTTAAAGAGTTTGAGAAACTTACCATAATGTTCATCTAAGCAATCTTTCATAAGTCTCGCAGGATATGGAATAGTAGGTTTGAATTCCTCAATCAGCTTAGAACGTGCATCACCTTGGTCTTAGGTCTCCGCTAGACTCTTCTCCTCGACTTGAGCTTTAGGTCCAACTTGTAATTTTTTTTGAGTTCCTAAAGGTGATCGCTTTCACATGTTCTTTAGGATTTGTCTCTGTATTACTAGGTAAACTACTTATGGCCTTTCTGAAATCATTTTAGCAAGCTATCTAATTTGATTCTCTAAATTTTGGATGAAAGCTCCTTAATTTCTCAACATTGTTTCATGATTCTTCAAAGTGGCATCCTGAGCTTGGAGTTGAACATCAGAAGCTTAGATGAATTTGGTCATTAGCTCTTCCAAATTTGATTTCTTCTATTGGGGTGGTTGTTGTGGTTGTTGGTAACTTGGTGGAGGATTATTCCTTTGCTGCCCTTAGTTCCCCCATGAGAAATTTAGGTGGTTTTCTCCATCCTAGATTATAGGTGTTACTATAGGGGTTTATTTTGTGATCTTGGAACATTCCCCATCTATTTCACTTGCTCTTGTTGCATTCCAAGCATATTAGGACAATCTTGGCTTTTAAATCCCATTCCACATAAGTCACAATGCAACACTTGACCAATTTGTGGTGCTAAAACCAATTCATTAATCTTCCTATTCAAAGCTTCAACTTGACTTGCCAAAGCAATGATTGAATCAAGATTATACATACCAGTAGGTTTGTTACTCCCTGAATTTTTTTGCCACTGATATTAGTGTATTGTCATTTACTTAATCAATGTTTGAGCTCCATTTGGTGTCTTATTGTTGAGAGAGCCTCATGCCGCTGCATCTATCATTTGACGAGTCATTTGATTCAATCCACAATAGAATGTTTGAATCTAAACCCAAATGTCTAACCCATGTTACGAGCACTTCTTCAACAAATCCTTGAATCGTTCCCATGTCTGATAAAGTGACTCAAAATCAGATTGAATGAACGATGAGATATCATTCCTTAATCTTGCTGACTTTACAGGTGGAAAATAGTTCAACAAGAACTTCTCTGTCATCTAGTTCCATATAGTAATAGAACCCCTAGGAAGTGAGTTTAATCACCATTTGGCTTTTCCCTTTAATGAAAATGAGAATAGCCTTAAATGAATGACATCATCCGTAGCTCCATTGATCTTGAAAGTGTTACTTGTTTCCAAGAAATCAACTAGATGGGAATTTGGATTTTTGTCTGGCAAAGTATCAAAATGTACTGACTGCTGCACCATTTGAATGATATTTGGCTCGATTTCAAAATTATTGGTTGCAACAACAGGTCCTAATATGCTTGTTCCAGCATCCGTCACAGTGGGTTTGACATAGTCAAACATAGTCATTTGACGATCTGCCATTATTACTATCTTTTGATTATGCTCAATCTTCTCTTAACGCTTTTGTCTGAAAATTCTAATAGAAAGTTCTCTCTATTTTAAGATTATTTAATCGGTAAATTTAAATGAATTAATTAACTAATTAATAATTAAAATAAATTAATTTGACAAACTAGAATAAAGAAAATATGAACTAGAGAGTGGGAAAAAGGTGACCAGTATGACAAATGACACTCAAGTATTTAATCCCCCTAAGACTTGTGAAGAAATTAATTTTCCAATAATACAATCTAATTCAATATTTATGGAACCGTGGAAATCCCTTTAATGTGTTAAAGTCTTTCTCAAGATCATTAACATCTAATTCTAGGTTATTTAATTGGAATCTCTTTCTAATTAAAACCCCTAAAATTACATTATAGTTCTTTGAATTTCACTATTAGGTTTGACATTAATCCAAAAGATTTATTTTATCCTATCTCTAGGGGTACATGCAACTCCTTTTAATTGTGTTAAATCTATTCAATAACTTGATTTCTCAATCTAAGTTTAAAGAATTATAAGGCAAAAATCAATATTTCAGATATATTAATTCAAGGAAATAAAGAACAAATACAATTGAATTCTATAAAATAATGAAAAGATTGTATTATCTAAAAAATCACAATTCAAAACTCATCTTAGGGTTCATCATACCCAAGTGTCTAACTAATTTAGTTCATAATTAAATTACTAACCGACATCAAAATAAAATAAAATAAAATAGAAAAGTTTTTATGATGAAACCCTTATATTCTTCAATTCCCTTCAAGTTTGATGGATGATCAATAATTCCCCTCTTGTGGACAACTTCTTCTTCAGAAAAATAAAAATAAAACAAAAGACTTCTCTTTAGGAAAATAAAATAAACAAAAAGTCTCTCCAGAAAATATTCTTATCCCAAAACAAAAACTTCATCATCTATTTATAATCTCTTATTTCCTTTCAAAATAATAATAATTAGGAATCTTTCACCAACTAGGAAAAAAACTAATGATAAACTCTTCTATTTTGAATAGGACCAAGTGAAACATAAACTCTTTCTCTTTTGCACAAGCTCTTCCTAATTAAAATGAAGATTGGACTCAAATTCTGTCTGAAAAATATCAGAACTAGTTTTTGATTACCAAATTTCTATTTTGGTCCCTAAACTTCAGAAATTACATAATTTCACTTAGAAAACTCTTGTAATTCATCAATAAGCTCCAATTTTCAAGATTTCTTATAAAATTACAAAATAAAAGCCAAAAGCAAGACATTATCTGATATTTTTTTTCAAATTTGGCTTAATTAATAATAAAACTAGCCCTAAAAATACTTAAAAAATAAAGAACTATCACATATTAATGATTACTTGGATCTTCTCTACTTTAGCCTCTATCCCCCTCTATGAGATTATAAACCCAAGGAATTTGTTTACTCAAACTCTGAAGGCACACTTATCCGGATTGAGCTTTATGTT